>OZ010575.1:108708170-108958170 GCA_963932145.1 Acanthosepion lycidas | reverse complement strand
TAAAGAGGTCTAAAAAGTATGGTAATTGCAAACTTTTACTTCTTGTTCTATTGATTACCTCCCTTCACTTTTAATGTTTACACTTTAGCAAACATTCTTGCTCTCTCCACAACTTCTAAAATTGAAGAGAATTTAGCCACTAAATTTTTACATATTAAAACTTTTTCAGTTTTCTCCTTTGCAATGTCACAACAAAATTATTTACAAGTTGCATGTTAGAAATGGAAGTGTATTTTTGTGTAGCCATCTTTGAGTATGTTGAATATATTTCATTCTGTTTATTACAAAAACATCTTAAAGATATTTTACTTGGAATAAAGAAAAATTCTTCAGAATAGGGATACTAAAGTAAAATTTTATTTTCACTATAACTAAAAACTTTTAATATAGAGAGTTTGACAAAACAGAAAAAAATTATATTACATATAACTTGGTAGCTCAATTAGCAACCATGTAACAATTGTTCAAATTTTCTGTTTCATGTAAAATCAGAATGTTTGTAAGAATAGAGAAAGTATGCATATGCCCTGTCCGATTGGGGGTGAATGATTTATACTTAATATGGGATAATGAAAGTTTGTTGCTGGCATCACTGTAAACAATTTAATCATTTTAAAAAGAAATATTCATCTTTTAATCTTGGATTAATTTACATTTATTATTTCAGACACTGAAGTAAATATGTTTTGTTTATTTTATATTTTTCCTTGAACTTAACAGAATTTTATCTTCATTACAAAAAATAATTTTTTTCAAACTGATAAAATGTTATTAAAAATTTTATTTTCCTCTGATATTGATCTTCAGAACAATGGATATATTGAATATAAAACTTAATTTTTTTTAATAATTTGTTTTTGTAAGGCATTTTAAAATGACTGTGAGGTCAGCTGCTAACAATGTTGGTTCACTGTCTCATGCAAGACAATTTTTCTCTCCAGAATCTATCTCATAAATCTACAACTCTACCATTCGTCCATACTTAGAATATTGCTGTCACATATGCTCTTTGATAAAATCCAAAGAATAATTTGCGACATTATTGGTCCTGATCTGGTGGCTCAACTTAAGTCACTTTTCCCATCACCAGAAGGTTGCCTGTTCTATAAATACTTTCATGGTAAGTGGGTGGGTGAGCTTTTCATTATGGTAAGTAGACTTTTTGAATTTATACTCAGTACTAGACTAGCTTTGAGATCTCATCAATTTAGATTTGAGCCAGTTAGAAGAAGCCATGAATTCTATATGAACAGTTTCTTTTCTTGCACATCTCACTTGTGGAAGTCTCTTCCAGCTCCATGCTTTCTGACCAACTTTATTCTGCAAAAAATTTACCATGTCGATCATTATCTACTGTCCACCTGATTACTATTTTCACTTCCCACTCATTTTTAATGCTTGTTACTAATTCTTCCACACCCTGTAAACCCTTGTGTCTTAGTGGCTTTACTACCTTGCATGTGGTGATACTGATTAAACAAAAAGGAAAGAAATTGCTGAATTTTACTTTTGCTCCCAAATAGGAAACACTAAAAAACATTACTTGAAAAGGAAAGTTTTTCTGCCAACACCAACTTCACTTCATACTACTGAGACTCCCTCAGCAATGTTTACTTACAAGATTGTAAAAATACCTGAACCAAGAACAATGGGATATTTATTCCTTACCATCTTATCAGGCCATATATGCAAGAAATCAGTCAGTTGTTAATCCATGCTGTTAGCATTTTCCACTGGAAATCTTAAAAAATTTTCATAAAGTTGGTTTTAATTTTATGATGTTGGTATATATACGAGGGTCATTCAATAAATAAGGTGAATTTTTCAGTATAAGGACTTCTAATACAGATAGAAGCTTACTTTTAAAATTTTTTTTTTCTTTACTTCTCTTTCACATGGATTTAATTTCTTTTGCAGATTAAAAGAAAACTTTGAGTTTTGGCAATTAACAAAGATGGCCGACCAAGAAGCATGCTCCAGGATTGAACAGCAGTCAGTTATCAAGTTTTTGGTTGCTGAAGGGTGCAAACCAGTTGAAATTCATAGGAGAATGTCAACTGTGTATGGTGCCACATGTTTCAGCCAAAAGAATGTCTACAAGTGGGTTAAATTTTTTAAAGAATGATGGAGCAGTGTTGAGGATGAAGACAGGCCTACAGAAGTGAGGTCTCCTGAGGTGATCAAATCAGTCAATGACCTCATTCAGTCTGACAGAAGAACTACTGTGAACTGCTGAGGCAGGTCAAGAAAGACATAAAGAACAAACGCAGGGGTCATCAGTCAGAAGGAGTCATCTTGCATTATGACAACGCAAGTCTTCACACAGCAGCCCAAACTGTGCAGACCATTAACGAGGTAGGCTGGGAACTGCTCCCTCATCCCCCTTACAGCCCAGACCTTGCCCCTTCACTTTCACCTGTTTGGTCCCTTGAAAGCGTTCACGAGAGGCATGAAGTTTAGAAGTGACAATGAAGTCAAAAGTGTTGTGAGCGACTGCAGAGACATCAGTCCAAAGATTTTTACGCTGAGGGAATACGGAAGCTTGTGCACAGATGGGAAAAGTGTGTGACAGTGCTGGGAGACTACGTTGAAAAATAAAAAAAAAAAATAAGTAAGCTTCTATCTGTATTAGAAGTCCTTATACCAAAAAATTCACCTTATTTATTGAATGACCCATGTACAATTTCTCTTTCAAAAACTTGAATATCAAAATGGCCTCAGAAATAAACAAAATCTCGACAATCCATTTTCACAGTGTAAATTAAGGAGGTTTGAGATACTTATTCCGAATCTTTTTATAAAATAAGGACCATGCTGTTTCATGGATGCAAAAGTTATGATAGGGATAGATGTCTTATCTGTTTCACAAATTTCACAAGAATATGGATGAGTGATTGACTTTGAACTCTGTTGCACATTATAATGTTATTACTCATGTCCGTTGTTTAGAGCAGTGATTGGAAGGAAAGTGTGGAGAGCCCAACATTTCCAAGGTCCAACAACACCCATATTCCCCAGATCTTGATCCTCAAGAATTTTTCCTCTTCAAAAATCAAATCCCACTTAAAAGAAACAAGGTTTCAAGATATCAAAGAAATCCAAGAGAATGCTTGTTCTGCTTGAACAAATATGATAGTAGATTCCCCTCTCTTAATTAATCCAGAGAGTACGGAAGATAATTTGCTCAGATATGTTGCTGGACAATGGGTATTGTTTGTAGCACTAGAATCTGCATCAAAGGCCATGACAACATGCTAAGTTGTGAGGAGATCCCATGCTATTGAAATGGAAGTGTGGAAATGCCTTGAAAAGGGTGACTGGGGAAATATACAAACACCATATGCAAATATAGGTGAGGTATTTTTTTGGCTGTTCAATCCAGGTGAAACTACCAGAAACCTGTTTCTAACTGAGGGGCCTAGATTGGTGGAGAAGCTCAAAACAAAACATGCGCTGAAACCAGAAGGTCAGTGATCAAATGCATAAACACTGGAGAACCAATACTGCAGAGGCAAAAAGAAAAATTTGCAGTAGTGTTTAGCCCAAACCTCCATCAATGGAATGTAAGAAAAAAGAATGTTAAGTGCTGGAACTAAAATACCAAATAAGATTCAGTACAAGCAAAACATCACTGGATTGAATAAGTTCCTAACTGAAGAAGATCAGACCACCTCCTAGTCAAGATCCAGATCCTGGAGTGTCAAGGGAAGTGATAAGTGCAACTACAACTGCAACAAATAAACCAATGATGTCCACTCAATAAACAGCAAAACCAGTCAGGCACAGAACAGCCCAGAATAGATTTGGTGACTGAGCTAAAATATATGAATAATAAAAAAAGAAAAATGAGATTTTTATATAAACATTTAATAACTGAAATTGAGAAGTTTTAGATAAATAAAGAAAATATTGCATTTTCGTCAGTTAAATAATGTTATCCTAAGTTTATTAGTTTGAATCAATGAAAAGTACCTATAGTACCCTAGTACTTACAGGGGTAGAAACACACACATCAAAAGTGGTATGCTGCATACTGGGAAATAAATATCTCACATCTTACAATGTGTTGGATGTGTCTTTACTGATGTACCCCTAGAGATAATCTTTGGCCAAAATAATAGGGGAAATATCACAAATTATTTGAAATTTTGAAAAAGATTCAGATTTTCTCATTGGGAATTTCTTCCCATGATTCTTTGCAGTAAATCCCAAAGCTCTTGGAGATTTTCTGGTTTTTGTTGGAGCACTTGTTTCTTCAGTTTCCATTTTAAAATAATTTAAAAAACAACAAAAATTAAGTATTTCAATTTCTAATGCAGTTATGAGGAATTATTTCTTAACCTGGGCATATTCTGCACTTTCTGCAAACAATTTGTGCCCATCTGGAATTAATTAATATTTGGAGAGGTATGCAGAATATTTATCCTGTTTTCATACCTATACTGAAAAGAATAATCTACCTAATCCATGTCTGCTTTCCAGCGTCTTCATATATGTAGTTGAAAATAAGATGTATATTGAAGTCAATATATAAGAGTGTTTAATGAGTTTTACTATCTCACATCAAACATGACTTTGGTGAAAAACAAGCTTCATATATTTCACAAGAACATTGTTTCTCACTAGTATGGGTTTGCATGCTTTAATAAAGCTGACTTCTCTGAAAAGATGAATCTTAATATTTCACAAGAATATTAATCTCTAGCATGAGTTTTCTTATGTCGCTCCAAATGTGGCCTCTGTGAAAATGATGATCCACATATTTCACATGAATATGGCTTCTCTCCAGTATGTATTCGACTATGATTCACCAAATGTGACTTCTGTGAAAAGGAAGCCCCACATATTTCACATGAAAATGTTCTCTCTCCAGTGTGTACACGTGTATGTCCTACCAAGTGTGACTTACATGAAAATGATGATCCACATATTTCACATGAATATGGCTTCTCTCCAGTATGTATTCGCTTATGTTTCACCAAATGTGGCTTCTGTGAAAAGGAAGTGCCACATATTTCACAAAAAAATGGTTTCTCTCCAGTGTGCATTCGCATGTGTACAACTAAAGAGGACTTCATTGAAAAAGAAGATCCACACACTGTGCAACAATGTGACTTTTCACCTGTGTGCCTGCGCATATGATTTACTAAATATGACATTCCTGCAAAGGAGGCTTTGCAAACTTCACAAGAAAATGGTTTCTCTCCCGTGTGTGTTCGCATATGTAAAACTAAAGATGACTTTCCTGAAAAGGAAGATCCACATATTTCGCAAGAATATGGTTTCTCTCCAGTGTGTATTCTCATATGTACAACTAAAGATGATTTTGCTGAAAAGGAAGAACCACATATTTCGCATGAATATGGTTTCTCTCCAGTGTGTGTACGTGTATGTCCTACCAAGTGTGAATTGCATGAAAATGATGCACCACATATTTCACATGAATATGGCTTCTCTCCAGTATGTACTCGATTATGTTTCACCAAATGTGGCTTCTGGGAAAAGGAAGTGCCACATATTTCACAAGAATATGGTTTCTCCCCTGTGTGAGTTCGCATATGGCAAATTAGAACATTCTTTTGTGAAAAGGAAGATCCACACACTGTGCAGCAATGTAACTTCTTACCCGAGTGTGTACTCATATTTAAGGAAATATTATATCCATGTGAAAGTTGATTTGCAATCTTTAATAAAATGATTTCCTTCAAGTGTTTTCACAATAATATGGTTTCTCTCCAGTGTGTTTGCATACCACCAGTTGTGATTTTAAAAACAACTTTTTCATTTCATAAGAATTTTTTCAATACGTTCTCAAATAGCATTTTCCCTAAAAGTTATCTTCAAATGTAAATTCAGATGTTCAAATTAATCATTTTCTTTCATATAGTATATTCATCCAAGAGCAACCTGTAGGGAAAAAAAAAAAAAAAAAAGTTATTTAAGAAAATATCTAATACATAAGTAATGGGATAAAATTGTATCAATTCAAACTTACAATTTGGTTATATACATGACAATATATATTTTGATGATTCGTGCTATTAATATCTTTTTTAGTTCATACATGTTTATATATTTAGAATCTATTTTGTACATTTTTGTTTTATTCCTCATCTTTATTTCCTTACCTATAAGAAATAATTCTGAAATAGTCTATTATGAAATGGTTGGTTGGTCAATTTTGTCTAGTAACATATTAACCTCTTTGGGTTATTTAATAAAGAAAGCTAAATATTTTTTATGCAATTTTAAGACTTCAACTACAGATATTTTTTAAGCAATTTTATACTTTTAGGGCAAAGAATGTTTTTTTTTTAGATAATAAAATATATTGTCAGTAATTTAAAAACAATAATGTATTACAGGTAATTTTCCTATCAAAATGTTTTTTATATATTTTTTAGTGTTGTATTGATAGTGATCTAGCTCTAAAAAATATATGGATGGTCAATTTTTGATAAAATATATTCCTGCTACTTTCATCATAAAAATGTATTGTTGGTAATTTTACTTAAAAAAAAAAAAATTTCTTTCATATGTTTAGGGGCTGTATATTTGTCTATAGCTGTACCTTAAAAGTTGTTACCTTCCCAAGAGGATAAGGAATAACAATAATTAATAATTAAATCCTCCAATGAGCAGTCTTGCTGTCAGCTGTAGTTTATTATCATATGACAAAATGGTAAGATGTCATGTTAGTAATAACATGAGAATAAAGACAAGAGTAAAATCTATCTTTTGGCAAATAGCTTTTATAAGAAGCATCAGTGGTGAAATGAGATTTAAAAATATGCTAAACCAATTTTTAAAACAAGAACTGACAGACATGTGTAACTTTCAAAATAATAACGAAAAAAATATTTCATATGAGCTGTGCCTGTGAAACAAATAATATACAATATATATATAGGCAAAATATACAAAAACCATATATATATATATATATATAAAATATAAAAAACACATGTATGTATAGCAAAATATACAAAAACACACACACACACACATATATATATATATAGCAAAATATGCAAGAAACAGATATATAAAATATATATCTATAAAAATTTATGGTTCTATATTGACCCCCAAAAAAATTTTCATCCAAAATTTTGAAAATTCTAAAAAGAAAGAAAACAAAAAAAATTGTACATGAAAAAAATCCTTTGATTCTGACAAAACTGTTTTTATAAAGTCTGAGGTATTTTTTCATCATGTATGCTCACTTTTTTTTTAAAGAAAAATCTTAGGTACTTATAGTAGTGCAAAAAAAAATAAAAAAATAAAATTATTCATTCCAAAATTTAGATAATTGGGTCGAATAAAAAATATTTTTTTTAACTCGTGGTTATATAAAATCAAAGATAATTTATTTTTTAAACATAATTATAAATTTCTTCATCATTGCATCGTTAGTGTTCAGTAATTCTTATTTTTTTAATTTTTCAAATGCATTTTAAGTCAAGTACAGTTGTGAACTACTGCTGTTTCGTTGACCTGTGACATCTGATGTGTATAAAAAAAAACATTATTTTCATTATGTCTGAGCAAAAAGTAAGCATTTAAGAAAGAGTAAGCATTATGTTTACAAAATCCAGTCGGATAATACTCCAATTTACTAGTTAGCTATCAGACATTTGGGCGATATTATTTTTCACACATAATTTCCATGATTTAGATAACATGATCCAATAGAGAAATAAATAAATTTTCACAAATAACACCGATTTATTTACTGCTGACTTTGATCCCTCTTAATGAAAAATCAGGCAAAATCACTAAAGGTATCATTTTAGGAAAAGAAATCTATGCAATATAAAGTGTGAACATGCTGAAAATTTGCCCTGAATCTTATCAAAATTACTTTTGAGAACTCATCCTTACATAAGGAAACACATTATTTTCTTTCAGAATTGACAGGAAATAAAATCTATGCTTAATATTTTATAAAAATATTACTTGTAAATATTACAGTGTAATTTGAAATTTATCATGTTCATCAGAAGAATTTCTTTTATGAAATAAAGACATGTTTGAAAAAGGCATAGAATAATTCCATTTTCAAGTGTGAATCTTTTTTTTTTAAAGAATTTGATGTTTTTTTTTTCCCTCTTAATGGATGTACAAAAGGGAAATATTCTTATTTTTCACCGTTGATCATTCTACTAAGTTTCATAAAAGCATATAAAAAATCTCTTCTGAAACTATTGGTTTCTTATAATTTTACTGACAAAACAAAAATTAGGGCATCACTTGGATGCCCATTAAGGAGGAACTTGAAGTGAATGGAATCAATTAAGATTATAAATTCAATAATTCTTTAACAGTTTTAGCCATTGTTTTGTGACATTTTTAATCTGAGATTAAAATAAAAATAAGATCACATAAATTTCATATGATACTGATACTTGTAGGTACCCTTCTCAGTTGAAATTAAAAAATCAAATTAACTTCTCCAAACAGGTTTCGCAAAAGTAAAGGCCTTAACAGTGGAGAACAATGCTTAACTCAAATAATGCAACTTAATTGTATTTTTGTTGGTCTTCTGTACTTTATGATTACAGCCTGATTATAAACACAAAATTACATTTCTTAATTGCTGCAGGTCTTCTGATTGGTCAAAATTATTCAATTTACAATGCGCTAAAAAAAGATCTATCTCATAAGGATATTTATGAAACTGAATGTGGCTTTTAACTAATTTTATAATATTTTAACAAGTGTAAAAATCTAATATAATTAAAGAAATAACAAATAATTGTATTAAAAATTCATTTTTCATTGAAAAATTTTTTTGCTTTCAGAAGATATTGTCCATATTCATAAAAGCAAATAAAAGCATTTGAAATTAAATAATATCTTTGTTTTATTGAGTTTTGTATGTTACAATTCAGAGCTGATTTTCGTGTGTGTGTGTGTGTGTGTGTGTGTGTGTGTGTGTGTGTGTGTGTGTGTGTGTTTTTTGGGGGGGGGGTCCAATTAAAAAAAAACAAAAAAAAAAACATGATTTGCATTCCTCAAAACCTTGTGCTTTTAACTAATATAATCACTAAACTAAACAGTAAAGATTTTCTAGAGTTTTCATAAATTAGTTATGGGCGCGGGGAGGGTGAGTAATAAATATAAAAAAAAATATTTTTTCCATGACTTTAAAAAAAAAGAAAACATATTTAAAATAATTTCCATCATTTCTGAAAGTTTCATTAACATCTGACAATTATTTTTATTTTTGCAAGATTTTCAAAATTAATGTCTGTCATACAAAAAAAAAAAAAAAAAAGAGCTAAGAATTTATATGCTATTTTACTAGTTCCGGTGATACAAAGAGAAACAAGTTTTTTTTTTTTTTTTTTTTTTTTTTAAATCAAAAAAAGAAGGAAAAATTTTAAAAAATAATTAAAAATTACTTTGGTCTTTCCTCTTAATAAAATAACAAGCATTTAGATGATAAAATTTTGTTTTTGTCAAGTTTGGTAGCTTTTTCATCAGATTATGCTCATTTTTTTTTTAGCAATCTCATGAAGATAACAGGTTATCTCATCTACACCTATTGGGAGAGGAGAAAAAAAAAATTCGTGAATAAAGTGGAGATGTCAGAAGTACAGAGTTGAAAGAACTGGAAATACAATCCTCAACAGGAAACAAAGGACAAACGTCTATTCCTGCTCAAAAAATCAGGGAGGAGTATGAACCAGATGGATATTTTTTTTTATGCAGGCACCAATTCTTTAAAAAAAAAAAAAAAAAATTTTTTTGACTTTTATTGAAATTTTCCGTATGTTTACACTTAAACTTAAGATTTCACATATTTTTTTTTTTTTTTTTTACTGGAATAATAATACGTTCAGTGATTTTTTCCTTATATAAGTTAAAGTAAATAAATTTTTGACAAAGACGCCCAAATTAAGTAGTACACCGTACAGTACACGCTATTGAAAAGCGATAGTGAACTGAAATATAACAAAAATCTTCCGGAAGAAAATATTTTTAACCAAAATTTAAAAAAAAAAAAAAAAAAAAAAAAATTCCAAAATAATTTATTTGTGAATAAGCCTTGAGAATTTAATTAAAACCCGACAATTATTTGACTTTTGCAAGAATTTCCAAAACAATGTGTTTTTGACGTCAATAAAAGCCTAAAGGGGTTATATTTCCTCTGCCCAACCGTTGAAAACATGACTTAACCAAAATTTCGAACGTGCTAGAAAGTATTAAAAAATTTTAAATAGTAGAAAAATACTTTTTTGTTATAATAAGAGGAAAGACCAAACATTTTGACGATAAAACTTTGTTTTTAAGTTTGGGGGCATTTTTTCATCATGGTTATGATCATTTTTTAGAAAATTTTTGGAGGAAATTAACTTTTAATTCGGATGAGCTTGAGGATATTAAAACGAAACCAAAATTTAACTTCAAGGAAGACATTTTTAAATTATTTAAAACGTGTTTTTATTTATTTTTTTTAGGAAATCAGTGGTGGTACCAACATAAGGTCTGGAAACTATTTATTTTCAATCAAAATTAACATAAAGGCGTTTTCAAAAATTCAACAACCAGTGACATTTACATAAAAAGTAATGTTGATTAAGAGTCCACATAAATTGTGACACGATTTGGTGGTCCATGCATCATTTTGATTTCTTTTAGTTTTCTCATTTGCATCGTTATAGCTTCCAGGCTTGGCCGAAAATCTCAACAATACGTTCCAGGCCTTCCTAAACTTTAGAAATCGATAAACATTTTAACTAAATTTTGATAGACAATTATGAACAATTAAAATACCAGTTATTCATACTTTCCCTCCATCAGGGTTTCAAATAAGAAAAAATTAGTAATATTCAGGTCGAAAGTTAAGATTACTTTTTTTTGTGTGTAGTGTACCTGCCGATTTGCACAAATTCTATTCGTTCAGAAAATAATTTGTATGTCTGTCTCTTATACATTATGTGGAAAAACAAAGACAATGATAAAAAAAATTCCATACCGTCTGTTTTCTCTTCCTTCAGGCAATGTAAAGTTAGAGAAAAAGGATTAACTTTCTTTCTATGGGTGGTGTACTTTTACACTGTAGAGTACACTACAGCTATTGTTTTATTTGTTTTGATTTGATTTCTAAAGAGCGAAAGTCAAGGGAGATAATTCGACAAAATCCATTCAATGGAATCCTCAAGTCTTTAGTTTTTAACCTACTGCCGTATTTTGCATATTCTCATAAATAAATAAATATTCATGGAATCCTTGTAACTTACAGTAGTATTTTTGATTTCATTTCTTTTCCATTAAATAAAATAAATTAATAATTTATTTAAAACTGGAAATATAGGAATATAGAGAAATGCAATCGCATTTTTCTTGATATCTTGTAGTTGTAGTCAACTAGGTTGGTGCAAAAATAATGTCGGTTTTTGACGCTAAATAATACGTCAAAAACCGATATTATTTTGCACCAACCTAAACTTCAGACTAAGCTAAATTTTCAAAATACATATTTTATGCTCTTCCAACTGTGTGGCCTTCCCATGATCTAAAATTCTTAATTCCAACACGCCAGACCTTTATAGTTTGGGCACAGCAGCAGCCCATTCACATTCCCTTTGTGTTCGTCTGATAAGGAGCTAGTTCCATTCACACAAATTCTTCCCCAGAACTGTTACTTTGTGGAACAAACTCCTGAGAGGATGCATCCCTAACAATAACAATCTTGGTCTATCTAAGTTCAGGCCCAATCAATCCTACTTACTTCCCCCTTGCTTCCAACAATCTCATTCAATAATCCGCTACCTTGAGTGACCTTTGGGCCTTGTAATGGGTGAACTAATAGTAAAAAAACAAAAAATATCAGCGTTCAGTCTCACATAGAATCAGATGAGAACCATTGTTTTACCATATTTGTAACCCTTTTTTATTTTTTGCAATAATGTTCACCATGTACAAGACACAAGAGCCACTCAAAGTAGAAGGCTATTGTGTAAGAGGTGCAGTTTATGGGGATATGTGGGGTTGACCCTAGTGATCTGAGAAGCATGCTCTTGTGAGTTGAAAAAAAATGTTAAAACTAGTAAGTAAATTTTTCTGCGTAAAATTAAAAAGTGTTTAAATTGTTAATAACAATAAAGATATGTACCAATTTAATTCTTGATAAACAGAGTGAATACTATGTTAGTAACATCTGATACTAAATCTTTCATTTATTTACATTGTTCAGACTATTGTGCTCATCTTTATTCTTATATTCACAATGTTTCGGCCATTCTATGCTCTGGCCTTCTTCAGGTGTTATATATTTGAATTTCGAACGAAACTGTTTATTTAGTCGACAGGGGTAGATTGTTCTAATTCCACATGCCAGTTTTGGATATTTCAGTTAATTCCCTTTAGTAACTCAACTTTCCAAGTTTTTGTTCCCTCTGCTGTGGCGGCCATGTCTTGAACTCACAACTCTTTGGGTCAAATCACTTTTTTGATCATTCAACCAGTGTTTTTATCTACTGGGCATAAGTGCTTTGCTCCAAAATTCCAATGTATATCATCTGAAGAAGGCCAGAGTGTACAATGGCCGAAACATTGTGAATATCTCACTAAAGATAAGGTATTGGCAAGAAACATTAAACACTTTTGCTCTCCCTTAAATCCCATCATGCAAGTATTTCGCTTGATAATAATTTTAAAATAATTCAACAAATGATTTTATTTTATTTATTTTATAGTAATTGGATTTTTGGCAACTGCCTTTGTTAGTTTCTGTTGTTTAATACTATACTTCTAAAAAAAAAAAAAAAAAAAAAAATGGTGTGTCAAAAGGACAGTTTTTTCATTAACAAAACAATTATTTTAACTATTTCAGCCATGTTTACTGTTTTAAAAGCCAATTATTTGAATTTAAAAAAAAAAAAACTAAACATATGAAAATGAATTTATACATTTTGTTTGTTCTTGAGAATTGGCAAAAAATAATAAACACTATTTATTATAGTTTATTGGAAGGGCTGGTAAAACATTGGCTAATTGCCAATTGATTCAAACTTTATAAAATGGTAAATAATAAGGATTTCCTCATAGTTGGTTCATATTTTAATAATTTAATAAATGTTTATAAATTTACGAATAAAAATTGTTTTCATATTTATTTCTTTATAAATTGGTAAATGATAAATATTGCATTGCATTAGTTTTCATTGTATTAGTTTTTAGAATGTTGTAAATATAAAATTATTCTTTTCCCTCCCCAATGAAAGGCTTCACCATATCAATGTTTCACCATAATTTCCTATCCATGGTAGCCAAAATAGCTTATAGCCACTTTTCTACCTGCAATTCTGTTTTTTTTTTCACCATCCATTATAGCTCAGACAGGTAACATTCATTATGGCACAATTCTTTTACACAGTAACTGAGCAGTAGTAACTAAGAACAAGATATCCCTAGACAGGGACAGTAAAATGAGAACAATCAATTCCTATAGATTACATAGAGTGTTCTGTTCAAAATTCTCTGACGGATACTGTTAAGACAAAGGTCATAACAAGGGACCTAATTCGTTTTCTAGAGGGGAACCAAGTTATGCCCCTTGATCAGAACTCTCTAGAAGAACAGAGAAGAAAAATGATTTGCAAGATGGAAGTCACGCATTCTCACACGTCACGTATAAAACTATCAATCTATTGTTAGCCAGTCACGTATAAAATTTTACATCTATTAGCAAATAAAAATGGATAACAGTTCAAATTGTACATTCATTCTTATTTGACACCAATGAGAATTCAACTTCTGAAAATAATTTGTCTCACTCTCTCTGCACCTTATGCAGAAAAACAAAGACAATGGTTAAAAAACTCCATATCTTCTTCTTTTGCCTGATTTCTCTTCCTTGAAGCACTGAAGCATTAGAAAAAAAATTGACACTTTCTATGGATGATGTACTTATCACCATTGTTTCGTTTGTTTTGATTTCTAAAGAGCAAAAGTCAAGGGAGATAATTCATCAAAATCCATGAGTCTTTTTGGCTATCTGCTATATTTTATATGTTCTCATAAAGAAATAAATATTCATGGAACCTTTATATCTTACAATAGTATTTTTGATTTCATTTCTTTCTCATTAAATACAATAAATTATGAATTCGAAAGTGTAAAAATTGATTAAAAATACACTTTGAGTTTGTTGGGAGACTTGTGATACTTACTTGTTATTGACTTATGGGATGCAGAATATATGTTGTTGGTGCTAACTAATTTATAGGATTAACAGTGATTACATATTATTCCAGGTGCTGTTCAGAATACAACTATCTTGACTCAACATACATAGAAACAGACCGAATAATTTAGTGGTGAAGCAATGCATTTAAATAAATTAATTTTAAATGAAACAGAAGATAAAGATTTATTTAACAACAGAAAATGATTTATTTGGATATTTCTCCATAATGTGGTGAATATAATAAGACCCTTGAAAAGAAGGGTAAGTTCACATTTGATATAAACCCTTCAAAGGGGAAAGTTCACATTTGACCCTTGAAAGGTGAAAGTTCATATGCACATAATTTAGGTGTGTTGAATAAAGTCTATGAGAAATAAAAAAGTGCATAGACACATATTGAGATGTGTATATAATAAAATCCTTTAAAAAGGGGAAAGTTTGTACCTTAGTTTCATTGTGGAATCTACGTCAGAAAAGCGGGAAAAGTTGTTTCATTGGATTAGTAATCCGTTTGAGTTGACAATATGGAATCCATTCTCCATCTGATTTCTTCTTGATGTATGGTCTGTATATATAGATTCCCTTAAGCAGGTGCTGACCTCCTCCCCACAAAAAAAATCAGTGGTCGATTAATAATTAACATTATATTTGAATATTTTTAAAACAATGAAGTGCCATTTGAAGCCTCTCTGTAAACGACTGATTTTGGAAATTAGATTCCTGAATTTTGAGACTGCAACTTCCAGTCAATTGGACAAAAGTTAATGTCTATGGGAAATTGATTCACAGAAAAAAAAATCTGTATTTTAGAAAATACATTTTAAAAACTATTTGATCTACATTAAATAACTGTGATTGAGAAAAGACATTTATCTTTAGCAAAGATTGACAGACTGATTAGTTCTATATTTCTGATATGAGGTATTATGTACATTATTTGGACTATTGTCCTCATCTTTGTCCCCATATTTATCACAAAGTTTCGGCCGTTGTACTCTCTGGCCTGGAATGTCAAACTGAACCCTTTATTTCGCTCACTGGGGTAGACTGTTCTAGTTCCATGTTTTAATGGATGTCAGTTATCAGTTATCTCCTGTTAATTTCCCTCTGAAAGTTCTCCACTGCCTTAACCAGGTATTGAACTCACACTCTTTGGGTCCTGTCACTGGATCTAACCAACGCCTTTATCCACTGTGCCATGTGTCCTTGAGGACATCTGGGTATTATAAACCTCATGTCTTCAGCAACCATTTTTACCAGTGCTCATATTGCACCCAAAGAGTTGTGAGTTCCCAAGAATATGCATAATGTAGACTTTCATTAATGTGTGCTTCAGGTTGGATGGGTTCAGTGATATGAAACCAACTCATTTTCTTTGAGATGGGACTGCGTTCATATGTGTAGGGCAATACAAATCTGAACGTAATAAGTCTGAAAACACCACTATGAAATTGTCAGCTTTGAAAATGCAGAAAAGAAGCACCTATCATTGGAATGGGAATATAATTTAAAGGGACAAGGAATAAAAATGAATCCTCACACAAGAAAGAATTCTATCTTTATAAAGAGAAAAGGTTAAATTTCGATTTCATACTAATTTTATCAAAGTAACCTTAGAAATAAAGAAAATCTTGAACTTGGGGTGAAAATTTCATTATTTGGATCCATTTTCTCAGTGTAAATTAAGAAGTTCTGGAGTACGTATTTAGAATCCTTGAATAAAATTATGACCATATTAATCCATGCTGGTAAGTTATCACACATTGTTCTGAGCAAAAGATATGGTCGGCATAGGTGTCTTATCTGTTGGTATTTGTGCTCTTTTATAACAGAATATTGATAGACATTAACACTTATTGGGGTCTGCAAAAAATTTCAGTTTTATGTTTCTGGCATTGACTTAGAGGAGACTGATCACATGCCATCTTGACACATTGTTGGTTTCAGTCTAATGACTGCTAAAGACTTCCCCTCCCAAAAGTTATAGACAAATCATTTAGATGCATGCTGGGATTTCTTCATAGACAATACATCTTGGGTATGACGATAAACTACATCTGCATCCTGGGTAAGACGATAAACTACATCCAACAGCAAGGCCTTTGATCAGGAGAATTTGAGGAGCATAGAATCACCTCTTAATTGCTGGTGTTCCCAGGTCCACCTTGACCAGGAGTGGCAGCACCTGTCAGGGTCCCAGCTATGGGCAAATAGTTAACACCCAAACTTGTGTATAAATAGGTTTTAATACCAGAAATACTTTGTAATAATAAAAAATAATGAAACAAAAATTATTACTAGCAATAATTTTTAAAGGAATAATTATTATCAGCAATAATTTAAAAAAAAAATACCAGCTATAATACAAACAGCTATACATTCTTTGAAAAAAATATTACCAGCTATAGATTTCTTAAAAGAAAAATATTCCCAGAAAAAGATTTTTGAAGAAAAACATTACCAGCAATAAAAATTTTGTCGGTATTAAATAACCCATTGAGGTTGATATGCCATAAATACAAAACAAAACACACATAGACAAGAAAGGTCAATTCTTGGATTTATCAGCTATACTTTTGTTTGTTCTTGTCTTCAAGTCAAAATGCTACAATTACTAGTCTGTATTCCTTTTAAGTGTTAACACCATTTTTACTTTGTGAACTTTTTGCCTTATCACTGTTGCTTTGTCTACTTTTTGTCTTACATATACGAAAGGCTTGATCAAAAGTATTTTGACTGTTGCTATGGTAATGGAGCTAAGTTACACAGAGTGAAGCCACTTGGCATAGAATTGAACTCTGTTGTGTATTATAATGTTCTCACTTCTGTTGTTTATAGCACTGCTTGGAAGGAAAGTGTGTAGAGTGTGGTTGCCAAGTAACACATTCCCATTGTCTGACAACCCCATATTTTGAACCTTAGGTCATCTTACTGCTTTAAAAATCAAAAACACTGGATAGAGTGTGTGGTTTTAAAAGGTAACTACTTTGAAGGAGTTTAAATGCTGAATTGTTATGTGTTGTAGTTTTCGTTTTATAGCAGCAGTCAAAATACTTTTTGATCGGGTCTCATATATACTGTTGACTTAGTATTATTTTTGCTCTATTCTTTTTTTTCTTTTGTTGCTGTTTATTGAAAGCTTTATCAATTCCCTTTGTTGGGCATTTCTGCCAATTACATTTAACCATGGCCAATTACCCTACAACCATCAAATCCCTGTTCCAGAATCGGAAGATGGATATTTAAACTGCTGCCAAATTGGTTCTGAGTATGACATGCTGCTTGAACAGACATGATTGCAGATTACCTCTCTTAATTAGGCCAGAAGGTAAGGGAGATAATTCACTTTGGCATGTTGCTGCAAAGTTTGTATTGTTTATAGAATTAGAATCTGCATCAAAGGCCATGACAACATGCTCAGTGGTGGAGAGCTCCCATGATGATATTGAAATGGAAGAAGTGTGGAAATACATTGAAAAGGGTGACTGGGGAAATATGCAAACACCACATGCAACTGTAGGCAAAGTATTTTTTAGCCATTCAATCCAGACAGAATTAGCAGAAATCTGTGAAATAGTTCCTAAGGGACTGAGATTGGGTGAAGGTCAAAACAAAGGCATTTGCTGGTACCAGAAAGTCAGTGATCAATTGTATAATCATTGCAGTACCAGTAGTGCAGAGGCAAAAAAATAATTTGCAGTTGTGTTTAACCCAAAACTTCAATCAGCTAAATATAAGAAAAAAAAAAGAAAGGTTAACAGAGTTGAAACTAAAATAGCAAACAAGATACAGTATAAGTAAATATCACTGAACTGAAGAAGATCAGACCCCCTCCATGTCAAGATTCAGATCCTTGAGTATCCCTTGCGCAACTAGCCCAGTGATGCCCAACTCAATGCCCAACAAAACCAGTCACAGCAAAGTCCATGATAGATTTGGTGACTGAACCAAAATATATAAATAAAAAACAGAAAAAGTGGAGTTTATATAAATATTTAATAACCGAAGTCGAGAAGTTTTAGATAATATATAAAGAAAATAAAGCATGTTAGTGGTTTCAATAATGTCATCCTAGGTTTCTGAGTTCAAATCCATGAAAGTACCTATAGTACCCTAGTACTTAGAGGAGTAGACACACACACACACACATCAACAAAAGTGGTATGTAAAACTCCCCACCTATTGCATTCTGGGAAGTAAATATCTCCCACCTTGCAATGTTTTGGATGTTGTAGAGAAGAAGGACGATTGGTGAGACGGTTCCAGGGATGGAGAAACACCGGTCTGATATAAATACGGCTGGTCTCGGACTTGAGGGAGTTAAGTCAATTTTACATGGTGCTGCGAACAGGATTTGTTTTACCTACCAGAAGGTTGAATCAGTAATTGCTACCAGTCAGACATTTAATTAAAATGGCTTCAGGACAAAGCAGTAATGAGCATTACCTGCAACTGGTTCAACAGCTAATAGGTTTACAGAAGGAGAATAACGAACTTTGGGCGTGCGGAGAAAATATGTCGGACCGGTCCCACACTAAGAAACCAGACAGACCTGTCATTGAACACGGCTGCACAGATGAGGACTGGGCACTGTTCACCAACTCCTGGGATCGTTACAAACACATGTGCGGCCTAACAGACCCGTGGAAATCCGTAACAAGTTGCGAATGGCTTGCTCAAAAGAAGTAAACAGATTGTTGTTCGACCTAGTAGGACCCGAAGCCCTCAAATTGGCCACGGAAGAACAACTCCTGCAACACACAAGACTCATTGCGGTAAGAGGTCTACATAAAGAAGTACACAGACAGCATGAAGGGGAGGGGCTCACGCAATTTTTAGCAAAACTACGAGCTCAGGCGAGGTTTTGTATCTTTACTCTTCAGTGTCCGAACAAAAGTTACCAACAAGTTGTAAATTATTCAGAGGACATGGTAGCTGGCCAACTCATCGCCGAGCTGGCGAAAAAAAGCAAGCCATTAGCCGAAGCTAATATACTAACAACAGTGGAACAGAAGTTCTACAGGCTGGTTAGTTTGGAAATAAGACACGTCGGCTCAGAAATTACAAGACAGCCTAAACCACCACTCAATGTTTGGCTCAGTGAGGTCAGAGCGGGAGCAATCCCAGGGTGAAGAGACACCCAGGACCCCTTGGAGCAAAATCGTGCGACAGATGTGGAAGGACATCACACCCCAACGGGCTGAGAGGATGGAAGAACTGTCTGGCGAGGGAACTTCGATGCCATAACTGTGGAATTGTTGGGCATGTAAAAAAGGTGTGTCGAAAGTCAAAGATGGTGGCAGCCATGGAGTCAACAAATAATTTGACGGCATATCAGTCAAGAATACTGAGCGGTAGAGGGAAGGAAAGCTAAGCGTCTCATGGACGAAAACGAGGAACAGCAGTAATACCACACCTCGCGTGGAGCAGAGATAAATTTCAAAGACCCCCCCACCCCGAGCCACCACTCTCTCTAGAAATTAAGATCTCTCTGATACCAGAGCACAATGTCAAATTTGGGCAAACTCTGGAGAACAGGACTTGTCATCAGACACACCATATTCAAGCCTTCGCGGACACTGGTGCTCAGACATGCTCAAGTGACCCTGAAATACTGGAAGTATTAGGATGCACTAGTGATATGCTAGTACCAACCAGCCACAGGATACGTGGAATCACAGACGACCTATTACGTATTAAGGGTGTGATCTTTACGTGTATCGTGGTCGGTCGTAAGGAAACCAGGCAAGTCGTCTACGTATCTGAAAACACGTCGGGATTTTACTTCTCAGGGTCGGCATTGAAAGACCTAGAACTAATCCCTCGCAGCTTCCCAAATCAGATGTCGAAAATGGCGTCAATCGCAGATAACGGGATAGCACCATGTGGGTGTCCCCGAAGACAGACGGTCCCGAGTAAACCTGCGAGGGTCCTGTACACCCCTATTGCAAGTAATCAGGAATGCCTAGAACAATGGTTACGGGAGCACTTCAAATTTAGTGCATTCTACACTTGTCCCCATTGTTATAAAATAAAATAAGACATATCTCAGCTGATTTACAGGCAAATACTCAAGAGCGAGAGTCGGGTGTGAACGGGACAAAGCCCCATCACAAAATGACCATTGTCTTCGTTTACAAATGTTCCTGACACTCGAGTTCCGGTCGAAAAATAAAATAATATTCAAAGTGTTCTATTTTTCATCCAATAAAAATGCTTCCCTCCTAATTATACTTGCTTCGTTTTTTGAGCCTGTTAAGCAATAAAAAAAACGCTATAAAAGGGGTCACACGGAAGTTCAACAGGCAGTCAACAGGTGGCCAGGAACAGACCTGTCACGGTCAGGCTGAGCGATCAGCAGCTATCAGCAGGGGAGCACCAACCACCGTCAACATGTGTGAACTACTATAAGAGATTGACCTAGATCCGAAGCCGGCTTATGAACTATACCACAAGGTAGCTGTCCCAAACCCTCACATTCCTGTTGAAATAAACCACGTAAACCTATTTCTGCTGTTGTCGTATTTCTTTCTTGCAACCATATGCTTGTCTATAACACCATGAACTGTTACAAGTGATGACAGGGAGGCCACTGAACATAACATTCGCCTGGGCATTGAAACCATCAGCCGTACACACACCCATTCTGGTCCCCCATCATTGGAAAAAGAAGGTGAAAGCAGACTTGGATAGGGACATTGCACTGGGCATCATCGAACCGGTGCTGGCAGGCACGCCTACAGTTTGGTCTTCCAGGATGGTGGTCGCACCAAAGAAGGATGGGTCACCTAGAAGGACGGTGGACTTGCAGAAATTGAACACCGCAACGATGAGGGAAACCCATCACACTCCGTCCCCGTTTAACCAGGTCTACGTCGTGCCCACTTGGACCAAGAAGACAGTATTAGACGCATGGAATGGGTACCACAGTTTACTGCTCTCCCCAAAGGTCCAAGATGCAACTACCTTCATAACGGAATGGGGACGGAATGGTTTCCATGCATCAGGGGATGGATACACCCGCCGGTTTGATAAAAATTACAGTAGACATGCCTCGAAAGGCTCATTGCATCGATGACACATTTCTTTGGGATGAAACCATGGAATTGGCTTTCTGGCACACAGTGGACTATATCACCCATTGCAGCAGAAATCCTGAGAACTTCCAATTTTCAGGCGACAAAGTCGAATTCGCCGGCTTTTTAATAATGGTTGACGGTGTTAAACCAACCAAAAAAAAATCACTGAGGCCATTCTTAACTTCCCAACCCCAACAAATATCACCGGTGTCAGATCCTGGTTTGAACTGGTTAACCAGGTATCCTACGCATTTTCACAAATTCTATTGGGATGGTACCTTAAACAATCTTTTCAAGGAGTCAAAGAGAAACATTGTCCGGAAGATTGAGGAGGGAGTAAAAACATTCGAGATGAACAGGGTGACATGCCTCTCGACCGATGATAGTAAAACTGGCATTAGGTACTTTCTCTTTCAGAGACACTGCCAATGCCCAACAGAGGAGGGACCAAACTGTGGTAGGGACCACTGGAAAATAATTTTGGCTGGCTCCTGGTTTACAAAGGATGCAGAGTCTCGCTACTCTCCTATAGAGGGGGAGGCTCTGGCATTGATATATGGATTGGAATTTTGCAGGATGTTTTTACTGGGATGCCCAGATTTACTGGTTATGGCGGACCACCAACCACAAGTGAAAATATTCTCAGATCAGGTCCTTGAAAACAAAGAATCCTTGTTTGTTTACATCCAAAGAATGGTCATTAATGTACAGGTTTTGAATTAAACACGTTCTGGGGAAACTTAACGCCGCACCTGACTGCACCTCCAGATACCCGACACCACCAGGACACTGCAGATCAAAGACAATCAACACAATCCAGCAGATCGAGGGGGCCATGCAAACATTGATCATAGCCACGTACGCGCATGATCCAAAACTACATGTGATAACCTGGGATAGAATCATGGTGGCCGCGAACTCCGATGAGGAATGTCGAACGTTAACAACATACATACAGGATGGATTCCCGGAGTCACGCCATGAACTACTGCCAAAAGTCCGACAATTCTGGCCGATGACTGACCAATTATATTGTTTGGAGGGGGTACTCGTAAAGGGGGACAAAATTCTGATACCAAAGCAGCTTAGAGCTGAGGTACTGGAGGCACTGCACTCTACTCATCAAGGTGTGAATGGGATGTTGGCTAACGCTAGACGATTATTTTGGCCCGGTTTAGATGCCAGCATACGACAGACAAGGACAAAATGCCGAAGATGTAATTCTATCGCCCCATCCCAGCTGAGAGAACCACTAATGCCACCCTCAAACCCAGAATTCCCATTTCAAAAGACAGTCACAGATCTATTTGACATGCATGGGAAGTTATATGGTATACACAGACCGATATACCAACTGGATTGAAGTAGCCCCGCTACCATCAGGGAAGGCTACAGCAGTATGCAATGCATTGAGGGGCTGGTTCTGTATATACGGTGCACAGATATCATCAGATGAAGGGCCACCATTTGACTCACTAGAATATAAGTTGTTCCTGGGAGACTGGGGTGTAAAGAAACGCATATCATCCACATATTATCCCCAGAGCAATGGCCAGGTTGAGCTGTAAAAACAGTTAAAAGAATGCTGATGGACTGCCTTGATGGTTATGGCCACCTACACCACAATCGGGCGGCACGAGCCATGATGACACATAGGAATACACCCCACCAGGACCTCGGGTTGTCACCAGTGGAGATGTTATACGGTCGAGCAATAAAAGATCACTTCCCCATACTTCGTGAGAAGCACCAGATTCATAAACGTTGGATGAAAACCAAGGAATTGTGAGAGAGGGCAATGGCGAAAAGGCACGTGTTAAATCAAGAACAATACAATACACACTGCCAACCACTCCAAGAGCTTCAGGTTGGCAAATCGGTGTGAGGGCAAAATCAAGAGGAACAATATCCACAATGGTGGACAAAAACAGGGAGAATTGTTGAAACTATGGGCAACAGGCAATACCGGATACGGTTAGACAGAAGCAGCGGAATTACACTATGTATTCGTTGTTTCCTCTGGAAGATCTCGCCAGTTGCAGATATGCCAGACTATTCACCCAATCACCCACCTCCCCAAAGGCCAAAGCCAGAGGACAGCGAATCTCCGTACGACATACCTGAAATAATGAATGTAGAGGCAACGGATGATGACGTAGTGATGGCAAACGACGCAGAGATGGAGGTGGAAGAGAACCAACAGCCAATCAGCTATACATCAGTGAGTCTGACCCCACGACGCAGCATGAGGGTAACATGGCCTCCAAGACCACTATCCCCACAAGTGCAACGACCGACTAACGACCACTCGGAATTATCCTGAGAGGTGACCACAAAACATAGTTATTGCGGTCATAGGATGGGGGGACATGTAGAGAAGAAGAACAATTGGTGAGATGGTCCCAGGGATGGAGAAACACCGGTCTTCACCGGCATGGTATAAATACAGCCGGTTTCGGACTCGGGGGAGTTAAGTCAACTTTACAGATGTTTACTCCAAGGTACAATCTCTGGCCATCCTAACAAGGAAAATATCACAAATTATTTATAAAATAGCATCTGAAATTTTGAACAGTCCAGATTTTCTCACTGAGAATTTTTTCCATTGTTCTTTGCAGCAATCCCAAAGCTCTTGGAGATTTTGTGGTTCTCGTTAGAGCACTTGTTTCCTCAGTTCTCATTTTAAAATGATTGAAAAAAAAAAGAAAAAAAAAAAAAAGAAAAATGTAGTTCACTTTCTAATTGATGCCGTTCTGAGGAATTATTTCCTAACCAGGGCAAAAAGTAAAAATTTACAGGTGAGGAAAAAAAAAAAAAGTTCAGTGTTGGAATTAGAATACCAAACAAGATTCAGTACATGCAAAATGTCACTGACTTGAATAAATTCATAACTAGATCCCTTCCAAGTCAAGATCCAGATCCTGGGCTGTGAAGGGAAGTGATAAGTGCAACTACAGCTGAAAATTGCCCAGTAAAGCCCCCACCCCTAGTTCAATACACAGCAAAACCAGTCAGGCACAGACTATTGATCATTTAAATAATGGCATCTAAGGCTTGTTAGTTTGAATCCATGAGAAGTACCTAAATACTCTGAAACTTAGAGGAATAGATACACATATATCAACAAAAGTGGTATATAAATGTCTCTACTGATGTGCCCCAAAGGATAATCTCTGGCCATCCTAACAAGGGAAATATCACAAATCATTTATAAAATAGCATTTGAAATTTTGAACACAGTCCAGATTTTCTCATTGGGAATTTTTTCCCCATTATTCTTTGCAGTAATCCCAAAGCTCTTGGAGATTTTCTGGTTCTCATTGAGCCAGATGTTTCTTCACTTCTTTAAAATTGGTTAGTCAATAATATTTTAACCTGTTTTTATACTGATACTGAAAAGAATAATCTACCAAATCAGTATTTTAATGTTTTCCTCCATTGCATCAAATGTGACTTCACATTTTTCACAAGAATATTATTTCTTGCTAGTATCAGTTTGCATGCTTTAATAAAGCTGACTTCTCTGAAAAGAAGTATTATTTTGCAACAATATTAATCTTTAACATGAGTTTTCTTATGTCTCACCAAATGTGACCTCTGTGAAAATGATGATCCACATATTTTGCAAGAATATGGTTTCTCTCCAGTGTGTATTCTCATATGTGTTATCAAATGAGACCTCTGTGAAAAGGAAGTTCCACATATTTCACAAGAAAATGGTTTCTCTCCAGTGTGCATTCGCTTATGTACAACTAAAGATGACCTTTCTGAAAAGTAAGATCCACATATTTCACAAGAATATGGTTTCTCTCCAGTGTGATTTCTCATATGTACAACTAAAGATGACCTTGCTGAAAAGGAAGAACCACACACTTCACATGAATATGGTTTCTCTCCAGTGTGTATACGTCTATGTCCTACCAAGTGTGTCTTACATGAAAATGATGCTCCACATATTTCACATGTATATGGCTTCTCCCCAGTATGTATGCGAACATGTTTCACCAACTGTGGCTTCTGTGAAAAGGAAGCTCCACATATTTCACAAGAAAATGGTTTCTCTCCAGTGTGCATTCGCATATGTACAACTAAAGAGGACTTTACTGAAAAAGAAGAACCACACACCGTGCAACAATGTGGCTTCTTGCCTGTGTGTATGTTCATATGTTTGCTTAAATATGACTTCCGTGAAAAGGATGCTTTGCAAACTTCACATGAATATGGTTTCTCTCCAGTGTGTATTCGCATGTGAACAACTAAAGATGACTTCATTGAAAAAGAAGACCCACACACTGTGCAACAATGTGACTTTTCCCCTGTGTGTCGTCTCATATGAATTTCTAAATATGACTTCCGTGCAAAGGATGCTTTGCAAACTCCACAAGAAAATGGTTTCTCTCCAAAATGTGTTCGCATATGTAAAACTAAAGATGACTTTCCTGAAAAGGAAGATCCACATATTTCACAAGAATATTGTTTCTCTCCAGTATGTCTTATCATATGTCTAGCTAAAGATGACCTTGCTGAAAAGGAAGAACCACATACTTCACATGAATATGGTTTTTCTCCAGTGTGTGTACGTGTATGCCCTACCAAGTATGACTTACATGAAAATGATATTCCACATATTTCACACGAATATGGTTTCTCTCCAGTATGGGTTCGAATATGTTTCACCAAATGAGGCTTCTGGGAAAAGGTAGTGCCACATATTTCACAAGAATATGGTTTCTCACCTGTATGAGTTCGCATATGATTAATTAGAACAATTTTTTGTGAAAAGGAAGATCCACATTCTGTGCAGTAATGTGATTTCTTACCCAAATGTGTACTCATGTTTCAGGAAATATTCATGAAAAAGATGATTTGCAACCTTCAAGAAGATGATTTCTCTTAAGTTTTTTTGCCTTTGCCTCATCAAATGTTGCTCATCTGAGAAAGATCCACATACTTCACAAAAATATGGTTTCTCTCCAGTGTGTTTGCATAACACAAAATATGATTAATGACAGCATTCTCATTTCATTAGAATTTCTAAAACATGTTCTCAAATAAGATTTTCCCTGAAACTTATCTTGAAATGTTCAAACTGATCATTTCCTTTCATATAGTATATCTGTTCAAGAGCAACCTGTGGAGAAAATGAAAAAATAAAATTATTTCAGAAAATACATCACTAATGGGATAAAATTGTATCAATGCAAACTTACAATTTGGTTATACATATTACTCTGTGTGTGTGCATATATATATATGTGTGTGCACATTCTTGCTATTTATATCATTTTTTAGTTCATGAATTCTTTTGACTTCCTCAGATGTTTATATATTTCAAATCTACTCAGTCCATTTTTGTTTTATTCTTTGTCTTTATTTCCTTTCCTATAAGAAATCAATTCAAAGATAGTCTATTATAAAGTTGTTGGTTGTTTTTGTCGAGTGCAGATGTTCTCAACCAGGGGTAAATTTACCCCTAGTGGGTAAAAAATTATATAGTCGGGGGTAAATAATTGAAGTACCTGATAATTTAAAAAAAACGCCTGAAAGCCGATGATGATATGAGAGTAGCATTATCAAAAACAGCTCCTCACATAAACAAACTGATCGACTCAATGAATCAGCAGTTTTCCCACTGATAATGCTTCTGGGGTTTCTGTTCATTATTTTTTGTAATACAAATTAACTTCATAATTTTCTATTTAGAAAAGGTTTGATTTTCTTCTTTTTTTTGATACGAATGTATAATACTATTTTTATACAAAACCTAAAGTCCTAAACAATAAAAAGGTTCTTTCTGACCTTCTTGTTTTTCTGTCACTTTATGACATTGATGTACAAATGAATGATGGATTACTAATTTTTTGATCAGAATACTGAATTTTTACTAATTTTTAGTATTTGCCAGTATTTTTTTTTATTTCTGTTTTGGTATTTTTACTAATGACTAATTTGCACAATTTTTAGTCACAAATTAGTCAGTACTAATCATAATCATTCATTGCAAAAACATTTTTTTTAGTACTTTCCAAAAATTTTTTAAATTGCCAAAAACAAACATTTTTTTTTGAATGAATGATTATGATTAGTATTAATTTGTAGATCTACTAATACAGCGGATAAAATAATGTTTTATTAATGACCACAAACGTTAATAAAAATACTGAATTTTATACAGAGTACTAACTTATACTAAAAAATTAGTAGATTAGTACTAAATAAGAAATCAGTATCAGAGTGTCGCTTAGTATTTTATTTTAGGCACAGTATATTGACTAAAAAAAAAACCCTTAGTATTTTGAATGAAAAAAATCATCCATTCATTTAGTTATGAAATTGTACATCAATGCTTTATGATGGGGGGGGGGATAAATGGAGAAATACATAAAGCCGAGGGGGTCAATGATGTAGGAAAGGTTGAGAATGGCTGTTCTAGTGGCATATCAACATCTCTATGGGTTATTTAATAAAGGAGACTAAATATTTTGTATGCACTTTATTACTAGCTTGCTAACCGATTCCCTGTCTTTCAATAGTGTATTCTCTTTTACAATAAACCTTTCTTTCATCTATGCCCATGTTGCTGTTCCTTTCACTCGAGTACCACCTTTGTCAGTTTGTAACGTTCTTTAAGGATACAACATAATAACACAAAGATTTTGATGATCTTTTTTTCTTTTTTTTAAGTTTGGAGTATGTTTCATCATGTACACTCATTTTTAGCATATGTTTGGAGGTACATACTTATAATAATGTAAAAAATATAAAATTATTCATTCTCCTAAGTTTCATAAAATTGTATATAATTAAAAATAATATTTTTAAACTCATGGTTAATTAAAATCAAAGGTAACTTATTTTTAAACATAAATACTAATTTCTTGATTATTGCACTGATAGTGTTCCGTAGTTCTTAAATTTTAATTTTTCAAATCCTTTTTAAGTCAGCAAGTACAGTTGTGAACTACTGTTGTTTTGTTGACCTGTGACATCACAGGTTACTATGTGTAAAGTTATTTTCATTATGTTTAAGTAAAAAGTAAACATTTAAAGAGTAAGCATATGGTTAATTAGAAAATAGGTGCCATGAAAATGAATGCTTTTTTTTGACAAAATGAAATAAAATATCACTATTCACACCCATTTTAAAGTATTTGCCTATGAGCCTTTTTGGCAATGTACTAGAAGCTCTAATCAACACTGAATTGGCTGGGCCTCTCAACTTTTTTCAGGCAAGCAATGTGTCTTTCACTTCATAAGTTACTGCTTAAAGACTATCAAGTTTTAGAAAAATATGGTGAAGCTTGGGCTATTGATTTGGATATCTCACAGGTTTTTGACAGGATTAGGCATGCTGGTCTTCTACATAAGTTGAAAATTTATGGTATATTCTGATGATTTTTCATCTGATCCAGTCTTTCTTGTCACAATTGAAAAATGAAAGATGTCTTGAATGGCTACTCTTTATGCACTAATGCAGGTGTCACCAGGTCAGCTAACCTCAAGAATAATCTACAATCCTGTTGTTGAGTGGAACAAGAAATAGCTTGTTAATTTTAATGCCTTCATAACAAAACTGTTTTCTTTTAATCATTAGAGAACATCTTTTTTACCTTCCATCAGCATGGCTGATAGTAACTTCCATAAGAGTTACTCCTTGTACCTTCTTTGAATGACATTTTCTGCTGATATGAAGTAGAAAGATTATATTTAATGAATTGCTAGGAAAATTGATTGTGTCATGCTATCTGTCTACCATTCATCCAGACATTGAATGATGCGATCTGGTGCTTCTGCAATGTATTTAGAGATAAAAATACAAAGAATCTGCAAAGTTATTGATTCTGATCTGGCACCTGAGTTCAGTTACTTTCCCACAACCATCATGTAGCTACCTTTTGCTTTTTCTATAAATATCTTCAAGGTCATCATTCTTTCATATATGGACATTATGAATTTAAGTGCAGTACTAGCTCATCATTTTAAAGGTGAAGTGGCTAGATGTAACTATAAGTTCTATGTTAATAGTTTCTTCCATCGCATTTCTTGGTTGTGGAACTTTATCCTGGCTTCTTGCTTTCCAGTAAAACTTTGATTTAAATGAAATTTTAATTGTTTTCTGTCTTCTTAATTCCTGTTCATCTCTTTCCTTCATAATGTTTCTTCTTTTTTTGAGGTATGTGTGCTGAATTGTCATAAGCTTTACCATTTTTGATGAGTAAATATAGGTTTTTACTTAATAACTATATCACCAATCCATTACAAATTAATACAGAATTTTAAAAGATTTAAAACTTAATTAAAATTTTATAAACATTTTTTTTAAGTGTCTATATCTTATTCATAAAAGCTATTTAAATAATATTAGTTTTATTGCAGATTTTCAGTAAAAAGAGGTCCTGTTTTACAAAAAAAAAAAAAAATTGATTCAAATTCTCGAAGGACACATGCTTACAACTGACTAAACATTGATTAGTGCCGTTTTTTAGTTACATCACAATATAAATTTTCTGTATTAAAATCATCCAAAAGTAAAATATACTTTTACTGAAACTTTGAGTAATATTAGCTGAAGTATAATGTGATTTGGAAAACTTAAAAATAAGAAATGTACTTTTAAAACAAAACAGCTGTATTTTTAACCAACATCACCTTGTTTTACGTAATTACAATGACGTAATTAATTTTTCTCAGAATACAGATGAGCATGAAACTATTATCTGTCAAATAAAATCGAAATTTAAATTCTGAAAAAAACATTTAAAAATTATTTAAAATACATTTTTTCTGTTTTTAGGAAACCTGTGGCAGTACTTAACTGTATTGTGAAAAATGTCAGCAAGTTTTATTTTCAATCTTTAATCAACAAGGGTCTTTTCAATTTAATACAAATTCAAGAACCTGTGACATTTTTAGAAATCTGTGGCGGTTTTATGCCACAAATTTAAAAAATTTTTTTATTCCATATAAAATTGTAACATTATTGTAAATCATCCATCATATCACGATTTGGTGGTCCATATCGCTTGAATTTTTCATTTGTATCTTTATCCCATCTTGCCCCAAAGCTTAAAAGTATTTTGGGGTTGTGACGTAGCGCAAAAAGTATAATAGCGTCGAAAATTTCGACTATAGCATTCATTTTTAGATTTTTTTTAGCTTCTCAAATTTTTCAATAAATTATGGATAAATTACGAATTAGGAATTATTAGTCCTTTTATAAGCTAATTTCTATATTATTCGGTCTGAAATTTGTCTCTCTCTCTCTCTCTCTGCACATTATGTGGGAAACAAAGACAATGATTTAAAAAAAAAAAAAAACGCCATACCATCTTTCGTTTGATTTCCCTTCTTTGAAGCCACGCAAAAGCTGGACACTTTATATGACGTACTTAGCGCTATTGTTTTGATCGCTAAAGAGCGAAAATCAAGGGAGATAATTCAGCAGCATCCATTCAATGTAATCCTCAAAAATCTTTTTGACTTACGGCTGTTTTTGTAAATTAAAATAAATAAATATTCATGGGTTCCTTATCTGACAATAGTAAGGTGTAACCCGGATGTAAGAGAAATTTTCTCTGGTCCTAAATTAGAGCCTGTGTTTAATATATAAATTAGACCAAACCCGGATATAAGAGACGACTTCTCCGGTCGCGACAACTCTCTTATATCCGGGTTACACAGTAATTTTTAAATTCATTTCTTTATCATTAAATAAATAAATAAATAATAATTTATAAATTCGAAAAGGTAAAAAATGATCTAAAATACACACATTTTTGAGTGTAAAAAAAAAAAAAAAAAAAGACTTGGAGTAGTTGGTTCACAGAAAAAGGCTGTAGTTTAGAAAATACTTTAAAAAAAATATCTGGTCCATAATTTAATATTATTAAAGAGCTGTGGTTGAGCAAAGACGTTTATCATTGGCAATGACTGATTGACTGCTTAGTTGTTGGTGATGATTCGTTTGAAATCCTCGACATTAGTTTCCGCACATCCTGAGGAGAAAAAAAAAAAAAAAAGCTACATGTAGTCATGCAGTTTGACGAATGTCTGTTCTCTGAAAGTCTAAATCTGTGGGATTTTATGAAAAAAAATTTTCCCGCAAGAAAAGAAAAATAGGTTATTCACAGTGATGATAATTAATTTCTAACTGATAGAAACTTTGATTTTCCAAACAGTGTACAATTATGTTGCAGAATATTTTTAGCATACTTATCTTATTAGTTAGTGGGTAGAAAAGAGACAAGAGTGTTTAAAACATTCGCATTCTGATCATGAGACCCGGGTTCGAATCTTACTATGGTCGATTTGTCAGAAAGAAGACTTCCTGATGTTGGACTGGAGGGTCGATCCCAGTATGCAACACATTTATAAAGTGCCTGAGTGAAAACCAAGCCTTGAAATTGGGTAGACGGAATCCTTGGGTGTCGTCGATAGCTGTGCTAGCACGAAGTCACAAGTCATTGTGCCCGAGGACTTGAGCATGCTGGCCTTGTTCAAATTGTTGATCATGCTAGAGAACAAGCTCTTTCCCAGAAACTGTAACTAAGCTCTGCTCAGCATAGTTGACGCTGTGGGTGTTGAATAAATACAAATGTGCCTGAGCAAGCGTCTGCAATAGGGATTGGCTAGCCGCCTTAGTAAATGAGTGGTCAGCTATATTGGGTAGAAATTAATGTATAGGTGATTTTAATATGGTATGTATGTGGGTATGTAATTGTGCTGGAAAAAGGATTTCTTTCCTATCATGTCAAAATGTTATACGGAGAAAGTTCTATTCAGACAGTTCCTTCTCCAGAACTGTTATCTCAAGGATCAAACTCCTGAGAGGTTGCTTCCCTGACATAAATAATCTGGGTCTCTTTAAGTCAAAGGTTAATGAATATCCTACATGTCCTCATTTCTTACTTCCTCCATTCCCCTGCTTTATGACAATCTCACCTTGAGTGACTCTTGGGCCTTCTAGTGGGTGAACCAACTGTAAAATCATTGTTCAGTCTCATAAAATCCAGGAGCAACAATTACCCATATCACTGGAAATTACCTGCAATACGTTCTTCCTATCAAATTTTTAATTAATCATTATATCTTGGCTTTCGTACAATCACCAAACTTAAGTAACATCAGTCCTGGTAAGTACAATGGAGTTAAAAAAAAAAAAAAGAAAATGGTATTATTCTTTGATTAATTCTTTTAAAACTCCAAATCTGCATTGAATTCTTGTTCTTCCTGAAATAGAAGATACAGAGGGAAGTAGCAGGGACACTTAAAATGGATTTAGGAATTTTATTACAGTAACAGCGATCTGTTGAGTGTAAATGCCTTCCCAAGCAAAAGACTTGTTTTACTTGTTGAAAGTTCAAGGAAAAAGAGAACGATTCTTCTTGTTTGTCTTTGGCGCCAGGAAGCCCAACTTTATTCATGCATGCGCCATTAGTTCTTCCTGTTAAGAAGCATCCTGATAGATTCTTTTTTATTTTTATTTCTTTTATATTATTGTGTTTTGTCTTTCATTTTTATTTTATTTTATCAATTATACAATCCCCACAGTACCTAGACATTTGACTGCTTGCGAATTCCAGGTGCTGTAATGGCTCTGAATTGTTAATCTGAATGCTGTTGAACTTTAATTTTACTGTTACCCAAAAATAGAAAACACTAAAAACCATTGTTTCAAAAGGACAGTTTTTTTTGTTGATACCACTTTCACTGTATGCTACTGAGACAACCTCAACAATTTTTACTTACAAGATTGTAAGAATATCTGAACCAAGAACAATGCAATAATTATTATTTACCATTTTTTTCAGCCATTTATATGCAAAAAATCAGTCAGTTGTTCAATTTTTCACTGAAATTACTCTGATTTTTTAATTAGAATTTTTGAAAAGTTGAGTATTGAATGTTACCATGCTAGTATATATGAAACAATTTCTTTCTTTCAAAAAATTGAATATCAAAAATGGCCTCAGAAATAAACAAGATCTCACCAATTGAACCAAAGAGAAATCTGAACATTTTGTATACATCGATCCATTTTCACATTTTTAAGGAGGTTTGGGATACCCATTTACAACCCTTCTGTAAAATTATGATCATGCTGTTCCATACAGCCAATTTTGTGGCATATCAATCTTCATGTGATATTTAATAGAGAAATCTGAATATTTTGTATATAATTTTATGGCTGCAACTACAGATATTTTGTATATAATTTTATACTTTCAGGGCAAAGTATGTTTTTGGCATTTTTTTTTTTTTCTACAAAACTGTATTGCTGATATTTTCACTATAAAAACCGTTTTGATTCTTGTTCAGGGGATTCACTATATAGCTGGGACCTTAACGTGCTACCATCACGGGTGAAGGTGAAAATGGAAACAACAGCCATGAGGAGGTGTTTCCATGCACCTAAAAACCTTCTATCTCCCAATCAGAGGTCTTGTTTATCCTCAAAAGACAATGTGGAAAGACGTCATGAGAATATGAGAGTTAAATCCATCTTCTGGCAGATATATAGTACAAGAAGTAAAAAAGGTTACAACAGTGAAAAGAGTTTTAAGGGATAAGAATTTAAAAGTAACATTAAAGTCGCTCACACATCAAGAAAAATTCTTTGGGTGGTGTGAATATTCTGTTCATCACTATTGCCACAAACTTTGCTTTGAACATTGTATTTGTACCTATACTTTGAAAATTATTCAGAGAATTACTTTTTCCCCCTTTTTTTCATTTCTTTTTATGTTGTTTACCTTTTCTATGGACCTTATGCAGCAGAGTAATTTTCATAGTAAAAGACTAAGAAGTATTTTTATTGCAATGTTTATTTGTACATACATGATATTAGCCATCACAAAGCACTTAATTTGTGTAATTCTTTCATTTTTGTGTGCTAATAAATTATTGTCTGCATTTTTAAACTCGGTTCATGTCATGTTGGAATTTAATTTGAGAACAATATTTTACAAGTTCACATTCTCGCTATTTTTTCTATCCTCACTCTAACCTCTTTTTAATTTCAAAACCGGCTCCCAAAGCCTTGATTCTTATCAGAGATAAGAATATATTTTCTGACTAACAAGAGAGCTGCAAAATATAAAAAGGAATTCCACCACCATCATTCTTTCCATGGTGCCACAAAGTCCAGAAACCTTATAGCTTGTTCACTCCAACCTCTTTTTATTACTTTCAAAACCGGCTCCCAGAGCCCTGATTCTTATCAGAGATAAGAATGTGTTTTCTGACCAATAGAGGGGCCAGGAAATTTGTACAATGATTTTGGAGGGAAAAGTTCTCGATCCTTCTGACCCTCCCAAATCTCCATTAATTTGGAGAACCTACACCTATTTGGCCGGGAGATTTTAGCCCACCGTCTGTAAGGTCGACGATAGGGAGCTCCAGAACCATATTCAACCAAAGAAGAACTTCCTGTCGGGCTGGAGAGACAGACTGTCAACCCACTAAAAACTAATTGAAAGCTGCATCCCTTCACCACTCCTGTTGCGCCCACTGGACGTCTGTCGTCGAATTAAAAAAATCACTCAACTGCAAGATTCCTATATCTACCAACAATTTTCCTAGTCTACAAGAACTGTGTTTCTAAACCTTAACAAAATTCTACTTGCTTAAAGAACTTTTTAGGTGCTCAGAGAAATATTTTGACCGAGCCTTTTTTCTGTTACGAACATTTTCTCTTTTCCCTTTCTTTCACTCCTTCTTTATTTTTTACCCTTTTTTTTTTCTATATATGTATCTAAACGCTTTCTTTTACCGTTACACACCAAATAGGAGTTTTTTTCTTTATTTGTACTATATATAATGGGAAGAAAGGGTTATAGTTTAGGAAAAGAGACAAGGATTCAATGACAAAAAGGGGGAAAACAATTCAAACAAAGGTGCAACCACCTTTCAGAAAAAACAAAACACTTATTTTTACTTGTCCCACATGCATCTTTGGTACATATGAAATAAATCAATATGGTAACCTACAGAGAGTTCTGAAATGAACCTTTTATTTAATGTACAGGGGTAAGTTTGGGACATGTCATCTAGTTCTTATTTTTAGTTAAATCTAAAAACATTAAACCTTATTGAAATAATATTTCCCCTAAATGATAGACATTTTCATAATAAAGCTTTGTTTTTGTCAAGTTTGGAGACTTTTTTTCATCATCTTCAGAAAATTAATGGAGGTACCTAGATTGTGATTAATCTTATATTATTAATGTTGGTTATTTTCTTATATTTAAAAATTTACATTTAAAAATATGAATATGGAGAAATTGCTAGTTACTTTCAACATGTAATATTTTTGAAAGAATTTAACCAGAAACTGAATTATTCTTGAAAAATAAAAATTTTCAGTTTGAAAATTAATTTCATTTTTAATCAACAAAAATATTGGCATGATGGATAAACATTATAGATAGAAATTAAGGGGTTTTAATGTTAACTGAAAAATATTTTAAAATTCAATGTTTTATAACCTTTAATCAAATTTGTATCAAAGAAGTACTGCTGCTTAAATACATTTTATAGATAAATATGAAAAAACTGTGATATGTACAGACAGCAAAAGATAAGAACAAAATGAGATATGGACAAACTGTGGTGGACAGATATTGGCAAACATACACCGATTTTTTTAATTGCTGTTTATTGAGTTTATGAGATTTACTTTATTATATACCGTGAAACTGGCAAATATTCATGAAAATTTCAAAGATATTTTATTAATTCAAACATCAATAACATGCTTGAGTTTAACAGACATCTTCATTACTGTAAAAGAGAATCGGGTCATCCTGATAAAAGATTCGGAGTTGGTTGTATGTAGTGCTGTAGGCACCAGGAGTTGCGTCCTCTTCAACAATGTTAAGAGAAGACCTACTTAGAGTAGGTGGCACCGACTATTTGCATATGAACGATACCGGGTAGGTATTAGTCAATAGTCAGCGTGGGTCTAGGACTGGGAGAGTGATATAACACCAGTGTTTTTCTCATTTGAAAGGAGCACTCTTGACATGTGGACATGCAAATACCAGACAAGATGAACACAAGCTATTTTGGTAATTGACGGACAATGACAGACCCCAAATTCGATTTAAAATTAATCTCCGAGTTTGACAGATTGGCGTTTGGTCTTCCAGTGGTTGAATGGATAGAGAAGTTGGAACACATCTGCAGGCTATGTGGAGTGAAGTCGTTGGAGCACATGATTCCTTTGAGACTTACAGGTGGAGCATATGCAGTTTACCAAGAACTGGATGACAAAGCATGTTGGTGCTGCGATAAAAGACTACGAGTTCATTGTGGGTGGTAATGTAAGCACCAGGAATTGTGTCCTCTTCCACAATCGGCTGTTGAGAGAAGACCTTCTATTTAGAGTAGGTGGTGCTATTTGCATATGAACAATACTAGGCAGGTATTAGCCAACAGTCAGTGTGGGTCTGCGACTGGGAGAGCAATATAACACCAGTTTTTTTTCCCAGTCAAGAGGAGCACTCTCACTGTGTAGACATGTGAATAAACTACTTCTTACTTTCTTTTTATGTGCCAACCTTTTCTATTTTACAACACAACATTTTCTAATACGGAGTGTCCATAAAATTCGTGTGCACTTTTGTATTCGCGATAAAAATAATCTGTAAAAAATATTATAAAGTTTAATGTACCGAGTTTTAAGTATAACTAAAATAACTAATGTGATTTCAGGCATTACTGTAAATCAGTTGGCAAATGTTTTTCGCGAACTGCAAAATCGTGTTGCCCTTTGTATTGCTAATGATGGAGAACATGCGGAAGCTTAAATAAAATTTCAATAAAACTTTAAAAAAATATAGATTTACTTCTTTCTAATCCATTTTACGAATTATTTCTATCGCAAATACAAATAAAGTTATAAACAGTTTAAAGTGCACACGAACTTTATGGACATGCTGTATTTAAAAATTTACATTTAAAAATATGAAGAAATTGCTAGAGTTATTAGGTTGGTGCAAAAATAATGACGTAATAATGTTGTTTTTTGACGTTATTACGTCATTATTTTTGCACCAACCTAATACATTCAACATGTAATATTTTTTTAGAAGAATTTAACTAAAAATTGAATTATTCCTCAAATATAAAATCTAAATTCATTTTAGCTGGAAAATTATTAATTTAATTTTTGACCAACAAAAATATTGGCTTGATGGATAAATGTTATAGACTTAAATTAAGTGCTTTAATATTAATTGAAAAATATTTTAAAATTCAATTTTTTATAGCCTTTAATTCAATTTGTATTAGGAAAGTACTACTGCTTAAATACATTTTATGAATAAATGGGAAAAAGTGTAATAGATATGTGCGGACTGTGAAAGATAAGAATAGAATGAGATCTGGACACACTGGTAGAGAGATACTGGCAAGCATAGATAGATTGAATTGCTGTGTGTAGATGTTATAAGATTTGTTTCATCATATATCAGGAAATCAGCAAATATCTATGACACATTTTAAAGATAATTACGTTATTAATTCAAACATCAATAACATATCTGAGTTCAACACAGATCTTCATTACAAATTTCTGCATTTTTTCTTCATAACCAAAAAGCCCTTTGAAAGATAATTTACCTATTTTTATACAGCGTTTTTCTGTTAACATTAAAGTACAAACATTTCCTGATGCGGCAATTCATACTGATTTTTAGTCTTACTTTCAATGTAGATGTTTTTGCTATAGAATGTTTCCCTGAATTTCAAAATGGCGACTCCACGAAAAGGATAATACACACACAGCATAAAAATATAGTTTCATTACAGTGCATGCCTCATATGTATTTTTAGTTATTTTTGCCATAATGTTCACACACATTTCACAATTAAATGTTTGCTCTCCAGAATCATTTTAAATCTGAATTCTTGAAAGTATTAAATTCTATATTTAAAAAAGGTAGGATCATATGCAGCATTTAACGTTGCCATACATTTTAAAATTTAAATCCTGCAAAAATTTGGAATGTTTCTATTTAGCGAATAAATTAAACTCTAAATACTTGGAAAATTTTAGCCCATAACCCTGTAAGAATTCTGTGGTGAGTGCATACAATTGTACACTTATATCTGAATTGGCAAAGTTTAAATCATTTTTTTCTCCAGCATGAATGTTCATGCATTTTTTTACAGTTGAACGATGTGAAAATGTAGATTCACATATTTTACAAGAATATGATTTCTCTCCAGTATGAATTGTATTGTGTCTTTTGAAATGAGAGTTATCTGAAAATGTCGATCCACATATTTTACAATATGGTTTCTCTCCAATGTGAATTCAAATGTACACTTTCAAATGAGAATTGTCTGAAAATGTTAATTCACATCTTTTAAAAGAATATGGTTTGAATGGGAATTATGTGAATATGCTGATCTGCATATTTCAAAAAAGTTTCTCTCCATTATGAAATCAAATGTATTTTTCAAATGAGTCATCTGAAAATAATGATCTGCATACTCTACAAGAATATAGTGTCTCTCCAGTGTGAATTCTAATGTTTTTTTTGATCTGGAGTTCTCTGAGATTGATAATACACATATTTCACAAGAATATGGTTTCTCTCCAGTGCAAATTCAAATGTGCACTTTTAAATGATAATTATCTCAAAATGCTGATCCACATTTTAAAAAAATATGGCTTTTCTCCAGTGTGCATATCCATGCGCTTTGTTAAATATGGATTTAGTTTAAATGCCAATCCACAGACTTCACAAGAATATTGTTTTTCTCCTGCATGTATTAGAATGTGTCTTCTTAAATCTGACTTGACCGAAAATGCATATCTACTAACATCACTAGAATATAGTTTCTCTCCACTGTGTATGCATATGACTGATCAATTTTGACTTCTGTGAAAATGCAGATCCTCAAACTTCACAAGAATATACTTTCACTCCAGTGTGTGTATGCATATGCCTCACTAAATGACATTTCTGTGAAAATGAGGATCCACAAATTTCACAAGAAAATGGTTTCTCTCCAGTGTGTGTACGCATATGTCTGACTAAATCTGACTTCTGTGAAAATGCAGTTCCACAAACTTCACAAGAACACAATTTCTCTCCAGTGTGTGTACGCATATGTCTCACTAAATGACACTTCCGTGAAAATGCAGTTCCACAAACTTCACAAGAATATGGTTCCTCTCCACTGTGTGTATGCATATGATCGAGCATATTTGATTTACGTGTAAATGCAGATCCACAAATTTCACAAGGATAAGGTTTCTCTCCAGTGTGTGTACGCATATGTATTACTAAATGACACTTCCGTGAAAATGCAGTTCCACAAACTTTACAAGAATATGGTTTCTCTCCAGTGTGTGTACGCGTATGTATTACTAAATTAAACTTCTGTGCAAATGTAGATCCACAAATTTCACAAAAATATGGTTTCTCTCCACTATGTGCATGCATATGTTTGACCATACTTGACTTGTGTAAAAATGCGGATCCACAAATTTCACAAGAATATGGTTTCTTTCTATTGTGTGTATGCGTATGATTGACCAAATCTTGTTTCAGTGAAAATACAGATCCACAAACTTCACAAGAATATGTTTTTTTTGTAGTATGTCTTTCCATCTGGCCTATTAATTCCGACTTTACAACAGTTTAGCAGATGTCACATGAATATGGCCAATCTTTTCTGTTTATTCATACATAACAGTAAATGTGTTTTTGTAGAAAGATAAACTACATATTTCAAAATACATTATTTCTTGCCAGGTAAAGTTGTCATGCTTTTGACAATGTAGATCCAACACTTTCATATTAACCATGTAGCATATATTTGTGTATTCATAGAAAGTGAAATATCTTTTCCTTCATAAAATTCTGCATAAGTACTGTGGTTTTTGTACAGCCAAAACATCTGTGAAGAAAAAAAGGCATAAATGATATATCAATAGGGGTAGTGAATAATATATGAAAGCAGCCTATGAGACATATATGTAATTATTATTTAATAATGTAGCAGTAGCCCCCCTCTAGATCAGATCAAACATTTTGAAGTGAAATAAGATTGCTGCACCATCATGTCAAAAAAATCTTATGAAATATATTTAATTAAAATCAGAGACATTGTTCATTCAGAAACAATACAAATATGGCTCTGTGAATTTTTAAGAACTTGTCTTGGAGTAATGTCTCTGATAACAAGGTCATGCCCATAGTTGGCACAACCTGGTGCAAGATTATCTGCTGCAGGCATCTCTGCTAAATAAAAAATAAACACCATTTTTCTTAGTTCCAAGGAGAAGATTTACAAATATAATGAGAAAATATAAATGAGAAAATTAATTTCAAATGGAAATGAAATAAACTACAAAAATTCTTAATTTAAACATTCAGTTTAAAATTAAAAATGGTTGCCTTTCAAGCGGTTTAATATAAGAAAATATGTACTTCTCACAAAAGAGAATAAACATAAAAAATGAAAACTATTTTATGTAATAGGAGTTAAAAGGAACGTCACATGAATATGGCCTATCTTTTCTATTTAACACTAAATATGTTCTTCTAGAATGATAAACCACACATCTCAAAGTATATTATTTCTTGCTAGGTGCTGTTCATTGTTATTGAACCATGTAGCATATATTTGTCTGTGTTTTTATGGAAAGTGAAATGTCTTTTCCTTTGTTGAAAATTCTCAATAATAACTGCTGTGGTTTTTGTACAGCCAAACCATCTGTGAACAAAAAAGGCATAAATGATACATGAATAGGGGCAGTGAATAATAAATGAAAGCAGTCTTTATTATGAGACATATAATTATTATTTAATAGTGCAGCAGCAGTCCCCTCTAGTGAAGATCAAACATTTTGAAATGAAAGAAGATTGCTTCAACATTGTCATATCTTATGAAATATATGCAATTAAAAACAGAACATTGTTCATTCAGAAACAATATAACTATGGATGTTGAAAAATAGCTGTTGATTTAAAAAAATTTTTTAGACTTTGTCTTGGACTAATGTCACTGGCAACATGACCAAGTCCATCACTGGCACCACCTAATGTGAGATTATCTGCTGCAGGCAAAAAAAACCAAAAAACAAAAAACATTTTCATCAGAGCCAAGAAGAGAAGATCTTTTGTTTATACCACCTTCTTGTTATTAAACTAATAGTTAACAATTGGGAAAAAAAAAAAAAAAAAAAAAAAAAAGAATAATAATAAATTTCCACAATTCATGTGGCGTTGTCCATTTGACATAATTATGTATTATGTGAAAAAAATGTCTTTATTTAAATTATTTACATTATTCGGACTATTCGGACTCATCTTTGTCGCCATATTTATCACAACGTTTCGGCCGTTGTACGGTCTAGCCTTCTTCAGGTGGTTGGAATTTTGAACTGAACCCTTTATTTTGCTCACTGGGGTAGATTGAGGAGTTATTTTGCTGGCATTTCAATGACTATAGGTCATTAACACCAAAATGGTTGGTTGGTAGAGAAGTTAAGAAAGTGCATTACTTCAGTAGATAAAAGAGATATTATCTGTCTATATTTCTGAGATGAGCTATTGTAGCTATTTACATTAATTACATCATTCAGATTGTTGTCCTTATCTTTATTGCCATATTCACATTTTAGCCATTTTATCTTACTAGGATGGCTGAGGTGTCGTTTTCAACACTTTCAAATTTTCAACAAATTACTATGGAATAACTAGTTTTGGTTCGATGCTGAGGCTTAAGGACAATTATTGAATTTTAGCAAAGAAGCTTAACAGAATTAATTCTTTAAAAAATATTCAATGGAATAGCTGATATTTGAGGTTTTACCTTGAATGGCTGAGGTGTCGTTTTTGACACCTAGGCTATTTATACGGTAAATGCATTAAAAAATTTCTCATAAGCAATAATACTTGTGTTTATGCCCCCTATCTATCTATCTACACATAATTTATATATATATATATATATATAATATCACTTTCTTTCAGTATGAGGTATACTAATATTTGTGAATTTCTTTTCAGACTTGTTATTCCTGACTTGAATATTGAATATATTAGAGATGGCTGCTTCATGGCATAATGTAAATAAAGATGTCAAAAGAGCTGGCCATCCTAGTGTTAAATTTGCCACCCTGCCCCAACTAGTTTCTTGTACATTTCGAGAAATATTTTTTCGCATTGCTTCATGTTTATGTTAGTTATATGCACAAGTCCTTGGGGAATTAGAAAACGAAAATAGTTCTCTCAGACATTACTGAAGAAACTTTTCAAAATTATCCTGAAACAAATTGCTTTTGAAATGAACAAAGACTTTTTTTTAAAATGATTTGTAACTTCCTATTAACCAAAAATAATAGTTTTACTTTTTGGGCGATTACAATTGGACTTTATTTTATACATTGAACTATTAGCATCTGACAATTTTAGAGGGACCAATTTTCTGTTTCAAACTTTAATTCCATTTTTTTTTTTCTTTTTTCAGTATAGCATTCTAATTTTTACCGACTATTTTCAGTATGGATTTCTAGTTTTGTTTCATTATAGTACTTAGTGAGAAAGTGTAACAATGTATGTTGTTATAATAAGAAAATAAATGAAAACGTTCACTTGCTGGAATATCCACCCATTGGATAAGTTGCTCCAGCTTGACAGGCTTTCATGCCTCATACTTTAGCCCTTAATCTAACCTGATGAGTTTCTGGGACAACCCTTGCAAAGAATGCTACAATCCTAAATAAGAATTAAGTGAAAGTAGCACCACAAAGTCATCTAGAGACAAAAAGCTATTTTATTATTTGGTCACTTTATTGAAATAATTTTTTGAAAAAAGTCTAATTCATAAAATTTGGCTGCTTTGGGATGTTAGACGTACACTCATAACTTCCATTAGGTCAACAAATGCTTGTTATCACTTCCAAAATGCTCATTGTAGGTGAGACTTTTTAAATGTAGATACTGGTAGTAGTAACATCTCAAAATAACACTTGCACTAATAATACTTGTTCAAATAGTAATCGCCAAATAGTCATTTGTATGGTGGATAGTATAGAGAATAGCAATCACTTAAGCGTCACACTAATTCCCATCTATACGTTTCCTTAATGATTATGTGATTTATTTAATAATGGAATCATCCGTGTTTGCTCACAAGTGATCTGTATTCAAACTACAGTGTCAGCAATGACACTTTATTAAATCAAGCCAAACGTGGTTCCCAAATACTGTAAACTGTAACCCTCTACAACTTCTGTGTTATTTTTAATCTACGTACTTCCACTAATTTTTGATACCAAAGGTTTAAAATTAATTTTTATACATGAAAACGTTCTCTTGAGGCTTTCATTGAAGATTAAAGGATTAAATTTAACATTAGGAGTAAGCAAAATATTTCAAATAGAAATTATACTGAGTAGAATCAATTTTATTTCTTTTTTTAATCACGGATTAGTGTCTTTTTTTTTAGTAGTAATTCTGTTTTTTTTTTGTTTTTTTTCCCCGTTTTCAATATTGAATTCCAGTTTTTCCCAGGTTTCAGTATGGATTTCTTTTTCAGCTTCATTATAATACTTAGCAAGAATATGCTATTAAAATAAGAAAAGTAAAGGAAAATACAAAATTTTACCGACTGGAATATCCACTTACTGGGTAAGTTGCTCCAGCTTGATAAGCTTTCGTAGCTCATACTTGAGGCTTTAACTTGAGGAGTTCCTGAGACAACCTTTACAAAGAATGCAACAATCGTAAAGAAAATTAATTGAAAGTAGCAAAACAAAGTCATCTAGAGACAAAAGGTTGCATTATCGTTTGGTCACATCACTGAAATTGTTTTTGGATAAAGTCTAATTTGTAAAACTTGGCTTCCTGAAATGACAAACTGCCTGTCACCTAGTGACAGATAAACTAAAGGAAAAACAAAATAATGAAATTTCGACAACCAACATATTTATTTTATTAAATCAAGGCAACTTTGTAAAACAAGGTTTCTATATACTGTTAGCTTAGGTAACTCAATGAAATCGCTAAAATATAGAGCATAGTCTGATGAAAAAGACGCCAAACTTTATGAAAACAAAATTTTATCATCTAAATGCTTATGTTTTTATGAAGAGAAAAGACCGAAGTTTTTTCTTATTATTTTTAAAAATTTTTGCTTTTTCGAACATTCTAAATTTTGATTAAAAAAACCTTGTTTCTCTTTGTACCAACATGGGCTAGTAAATAACAGATAATTTTTAGCACGTTTTTTTGATATTACACATATTAATTTGGAAAATCTTGCAAAAATAATTGTCAAATGTTAATGAAACTTTCAGAAACTATTCACAGATGATCGAAATTATTATAAATGTCATGGCAGAAATATTTTTTTTTATATTTATTTATTATTTTTTTTAATTAACTCCACGGTACCTAAAATCAGCTCTGAATTGTAACATACAAAACTTAATAAAACAAATATATTATTTAATTTCAAATGCTTTTGTTTTTAATTGTTTTTATGAATATGGACAATATTTTCTGAAAGCAAAAAAATTTTTCAATGAAAATTGAATTTTTAATACAATTATTTGTTATTTCTTTAATTATAATAGATTTTTACATTAAGTTTTTAAAAATATTATAACATTAGTTAAAAGCACCATCAACCTTTCAAAATGTCCATATGAGATTGTCATTGTCTAGTGCTTTGAAAATTGTATCATTTGGACCAATCAGAAGACCCGCAGTAATTAAAAAATGTAACTTTTGTGCTTATAATCGGGCGGTAATTATAAAGTATGGAAGACCAACCAGGATACAATTTAGTTGCATTATTTGACTTCAGCATTGTTCTCCGCTGTTAAGGCCTTTACTTTTGTGAAACACGTATGGAGAAGTTAATTTGATTTTTCAATTTCAACTGAGAAGGGTACCTATAAGTATCATTATCATCTTATGAAATTTAACTACTGCTAAACTTTAATTTATATGATCTTATTTTGATTTTAATCTCAGTTATGTCATTTTTCCATAAACAAAATATCAAAATTAATAACAAAATCAATGGAAATACAAATAACACAGTAAAATGTAATAAATGTACATAAAATTATAGTATTTTATGTACACTTCTGATAAAATTTCATAAGAAAGGTACCTATAAATTAATTAGATACCTTTTTCTTATGAAATTTAATCTCACTCTTAACAGTCTTATTTTATAATTTCTTTATATTTTCCATAAAGCATCGTAAACGTAAAGATGAAAGCTAAGTACAAAAAAAATAAATAAATAAAAAAATTAGAGCGCTGAAAGTTTTCCTTAAAAGTAACGAGGTAAATAATTTGTTCATTTAAATCTAAATAATTTCACTCCCTTCCATCCGTAGAAAGAATTATCCTCCCGTAAGTTATCTAAACGTCTGTCTTTCGTCACCTGTCAAAGATGCGAAAGGTTATGACCTGCTTTGTTTTATTTTGAAATTACATTTTTTCGGCGCAGAAGTTAAGCATCGTTCAAAATATTATAATTTCTGATTTTATTAAAATCAGTTTTGAAAAAATGATAATTGATTTTTAAAAGAATATCAAAGTCAGATTTTCATCTTTTTTATCAAATGATTGATTATCTGTTCTTTTTTTTGACAAAAAAAAAAACAAGATTTTTTACGAAAATTTCGGACGTGCTAGGAACGATTAAAAAAAAAAAAAATACCCCAAAAATACTTTGATCTTTCCTCTTTAATAATAATATGAACGTTAGACGATAAAAACTTGTTTTCGTCAAGTTCGGCGTCTTTTTCATCATGCCAGCTATGTTTGTTTACATTTTCGTGGAGGTACCTATTAGCTGTAACACTATAATTTATATATTTTTTTTATGATAAAACTGGCAATTTAAAGTTAAATTCATCTAATTTGAAATGAATATTAGTACTTAAAGTTTAAATGTCTATTTCAAATCAGATGAATTTAACTTTAAATTTGTTAATTTTACGCAAATAACGTGTCACAACTATATATTTTATTTTTGGAAGATTTTTAAAACTGATAATTTTAAGAAATTTGTAAACAAAACAAAATTAAGTCGCTTGTAAGATTTTCTGAAATCGACCAAAAAGTTGAGATTCTGATCTATGTAATTTCTACACCAGAATATTGTACTTATTGGAAATACTACATTTAATCATTTAGCTTTCAATTAAAGCTAAAATGAAATAGTCAAGAATGCTTTTTCATTTTTAAAAATTCATTTTAAATCTTAGGTATCGAAAATTCAGTGCATGTACAACGGTATCACCGCGCCAAAAATGAGGAACCGAGAAGTCAACTGGTGAAGAATTTGGGGTTTCTTTCGTTCGCAGTTACAACACTCGCGGCTTCTTAAACGTAAGACAGTTTTCTATAAACCTTGTCATACAAAAACAATAATTTGAATACATAGAGAGAGATAATTTCACATCTGCTTACCTCTTTTTAGCCACACAATGACGTAGGCGGTGTAAAGCGGTGTACGTTCACTTATGAGAAGGTACCGACAAACAAAAAAAGGGAGGCAACTTGCACTCGTTTACAGAGACAACACAATCAAGTTTAATGTACGTTTTTAGACATTTTACTATTCTGAAACATAAAACATTATTGAGGAAGAAAAGGAGAAAATTTGCTTACAATTTGATATCCAATCAACAACCATCAACTCTTTTAAGATCAAAAATAAATGAAATAAAAGAAAGGTAACTTTTCATCTTATATTAACCAAAAAATCTGATCCAATTTTTTTCCTGTGAATTAAGATAAAAAATTAGATCAGCTTTTTTTTTAAATCTTTAATTTTTTATCAGTTTTATTTTGCTGAAGGGAAAATGTTTACAGCATCTACAAACGTGAACATTTTTTCTAAGCACGAGTGACCATACACGACATTATCAGAAAATAAGATCACTAAGGTTAATTTAAAGCCAAAATTTCTAAAATTTAATAAACATTTGACGAAAGAGAATATTTTCCTTAATTTTTACTGAGTACTTAGAAATTATATCAAAAGGCGCATACCATTTTTTTTAATTATGTTTTACAGATAAAGTCTCTTTGGAAAAACATTAAATCTATCAGCACAATATTAGTTGATTTAAAGTACAATTAATCTGATTTGAAACCAATATTAATTACTTTTAGTTTAAAATACTGCAGAAATTAATTTTTATGCAAAAAGTAGCAGAGTTTTTGACTGACAGTAGACATGTTTGATGTGGAGATGACAGACTGATCATTGTTCTATCAAGTCTTTCTCTGAAAAATATAATTTAAGAAAATGAATTATATAATTTTTAAGTACACAATAATTTTATAAATGATGGAAAATATTCACTGTAACCTAATTTTAGTAATGCTGACTACAGTTATTGCTCTTATTTTTTGATTTTGTGTATGGTCGATCATACTTTCAAAAATGGGCATGTTACATAATATTTTATGTACATAAAAAATATATTTTAAATTATTTTTAAATCTTGGTGTGTGATGAGTTGCATTACACTTTTTAATTTTTGATTAGTAAATACGGTTTTCACCTAATAACCATGTAATCAAAGTAAAGCAAAAATTTAAAAGATTTGAAACTTTATAAATTAAAAAATAATTAAAATTTAAAAAATGAAAACGATTCATTATTCATCACACTTTTTTTTCTGAAGACAATAGTGTCTTTAGATCTTATTTATAAAAGCAATTAAAACCTTTTCTAATTAAATAATATTCTATTTTTTATTTATGGTTTGGGGCAGTTTAAAAAAAAAAAAAAAAAAATTGATGATTTACATTCTCCAAGGAGTCCTGCTTTTTGATTTATGTTATAAGTGATGTGATATCATCTTTAAAAGATAGAAAGGTGGAGAATATATCACTGGTAAATAAAACAAGTAGAAAAGATAAGAAAATCTCCACCAGACTGTTAATACCTATCTTAGACAATCTTGTAAAAATGAAACTGGTAGCAAATAGTGATGCAGGATTTGTTAGGTTTAGCAATGGATGATCTCAAGCAGGATACATTGTCTTTATTGTGGGTGACAATGATAGTTATGTTCCTAATTCTTGACAACCTCTTAGTTAACAGAGTACTGAAAAGTACACACACAGCAGAGAGACTTGCTATGGTTGATATAATGGAGGCCCGCACTTTTTATAAAAATAGCTTATAGAACTTTTATATATTAAAGAAAAGCTGAAAAATCTTCTGGTAATATGTAAAACTCACAATGCAAGCTTATACAAGTCTGCACATTCATCTACTTAAATAGTGGATAAAAGGCTGATAATAGAAACTGCAATTAATTTGTAAATATCTAAACAAATGGTAATACATGAACTTGAATGGATTTCTGGCTCAAGTTGCAGATTGCCTAAGAGAGGTGTCTCTTCTGACAAGATTTTCGATCATGTATGTGAACCTAGAGTCTCTTTTGCTTAAAAATTAAATAAAATTGTTGCTGCACATAATTCTACATACAAAAACAAATACATGAACTTGAATGGATTTCTAGCTCAAGCCAAGTTGCAGATTGCCTAAGAGAGGTGTCTCTTCTGACGAGATTTTGGATCATGTATGTGAACCTAGAGTCTCTCTTGCTTAAAAAGAAAATAAAATTTTACATTAAAACACGTGTGATAAATAAGGAGCCACTATGAAAAAGGGACAAAGAGGGAAAGCTGTTAACTATGCTCCTACCTAGGATTGAACTCATCATCATTGGCTTTCAAATATTTTTATCTTTCAGGTGCCAAAAATATTTAGATAGAGAGGTCTGATGTCTTAAGTTTATGTTGTTGAAGGAGCATTTATGCTGCCTCCATCTGGTTTTAAAGGCATTTTTCATGGACCCAATGTATATCATATTATTGTTAGGGTTCTCCGTGGATGATATAGTGCATTGGTATACCACAGTATATATATATAAACATTTACAACTGAGTTGCATTTATCCCCACCACGACTTATTAAAATTAAATAAGTTTTTCTGGAAATTAAATTTTCTCCAATTAATGTTTATATTTGTCAAAAGAATTTGGACAATTTAAATCATGAATTTTTTGTTTTTTTGTAAAACAAACATGTTACTGAAAATCTGCTCTGAATTGTAAAATAAAACATGCAATAAAATTAAGACATTATTTAATCAGAAAAGCTTTTAGCTGTGTTTATGAATAAGATATATTATAGACACTTGTTTTAATAAAACCTTTCTTTTGATGGATAATTAAAAATTTTACAAGAATTGTTTTCATTTAAAAAAAGAATTCATTTAAATGCATCATAACTTTTCAAATTTCTCTCCTGGTCCATCAAGTGAGTAGCTTTTAACACCATCAGTGCTAATTTGTCTTGCTGACTGTCCAACTTCAAATTACTTTGTTTCAAGTCATTTAACCGAGTAAGAATATTAAGGCAGGACTGATGCTCTTTGCTTAAAACATGGCTAGTGAGGGTAAGGTGACAAAAGTTGGTGAATTTGTTTGATTTATGCAGAGATGTGACTTTTGTTTTATTTACTATGTTATGTTTTCATCTGACAAGCATAGCCACTTGTATTTTTTGAGCCACTACTCAAGAAATGTTTGCCTTTTTTGGAAGAAAATGAAGAGAATTGCAACTCTTCCACAGCTGACTACTCAAACTCAGCCAAAGAGGAGACATATATAGGTACAGGTTATGCTACTCTGAATGACAATTTATTTTAAAGTCTGTAAAATAAAAGGATTTAGCTTAGGAAAAAAGGAAGTTTGGAGAGACACACTCTAATTAGAAACAATTAGACTGAAATTGACAAATTACTGCAAAAATCGAATAAGAGGGAAGACGATAGGTGGAGAATATTTGTGGATCTTCATTTTCACGGCAACAAGATCTGGTCAATCATATGCGTACACACACTGGAGAGAAGCCATATTCTTGTGAAGTTTGTGGATCTGCATTTTCACGGAAATCTCATATGGTTAATCATATGCGTACACACACTGGAGAGAAACCGTTTTCTTGTAAAGTTTGTGGATCTGCATTTTCACACAAGTCACATATGGTCAATCATATGCGTACACACACTGGAGAGAAACCATATTATTGTCCAAAAGAGAATCAAACATAAAAAATTCACTCATTTTGAAAAATTACTTTTTTTTTTTTTTTTTTTTTAAACAATATGAATGGTTTTACTGACACCATTTTGACTGGAAAAATCCTGACCATAAAAATGCAGATCCACAAACTTCACAAGAATCTGATTTTTCTCCAGTGTGTATATGTTTTTACATGCATACATGCATTTCTGCAAGAGTTTTGGTTTTACTATTAGATTGTTTAAAATAAGAGTTGGCATACTTTATTTATTGAAGCACATGAACTCTTTGTTCAGGTGCTTCAAATAAATAAATAATGAACCAAGACAGTATCTCATAAGGCAATATTGATGTATGTTTCATGTCACCCATACATCCCACTGCCTAAAGAAAAAGTGAAAGAATAATTTCAAATGCTTTGTACAATGCTTATTAGAAAGTTAAAAACAAAAATACAAAATGTTTCAAAAAATAAAATATCTATGTACAAGTTACCATCAATATCTTGGCCATCTGGCAAATGATTTGGATTTGGTTAGTGAAAGAATACATTATATATATTTGAAATTAAATCAATGGCATTCACTTAGTATCAACCAACAACAAATTCCTTTAACTATATCATAATTGTTATAGGTTGGTTTTGTACAATGTATCACTTTTCATCGGAAAAGTTACATCTCTGGGATGCAAAGACGGGGAAGTTACTGTGTTAAGATTTTTATGAAACTGTGATGCAGGATGTGCACCTATCAGCATCACTGCATTTTGCAGTACCTGAAAACAATGCATTACAGTTTTTAAAAGAATACAAATCATATTGCCCACAAAATATGACCAACCTATTTTTTCATTTTTATGGATTTTCTACTGATTCAAAAACTAAATGTGCACTAAGATAGGGTTTGTCCACTGTGTATTCACATGATGCACCAGAACTGATTTCTCTGAAAATGCGTATCAGCAAGAATCACAAGAATATTTTTTCTCTATAGTGTGTATACACATATGGTTCACAAAACGTTACTTCCATGAAAATGCAGATCCATAAAATTCACAATATTGTAATTTTTGTCCAGTGTGATTATGATTGAGCAAATTTGGTTTCTGTGAAAATGCAGTTACACAAATTTTACCATGTGTCACTAAATGCAACTTCCATAAAAATGTAGATCTTCAAAAAATATTGTTTCTATCCAGTCCATGTATGCATATAATTGACCAAATCCAGTCTTTGTCAAAATGCAGATACACAACTTCACAAATATGTAGGCATATGATTGAACATATTCAACTTCTGCAAAAATACAGTTCCTTAAATTTCACAAGAATACGGTTTCTTTCTAGTGTGTGTGTGTGAATGTTTCACTAAATGCGACTTCTGTGAAAATGCAGATCCACAAACTTCACAAGAGTATGGTTTCTTTCCAGTGTGTGTACGCATATGTGTTACTAAATATGACTTCCAAGAAAATGCAGATCCACAAACTTCACAAGCATATGGTTTCTCTCCAGTGTGTGTATGCATATGATTGACCATGTTTGACTTACTTGAAAATGCAGATCTGCAAACTTCACAAGTATATGGTTTCTCTCCAGTGTGAGTACGCATATGTCTCACCCAACATGTCTTCCATGAAAATGCAGATCTACAAAATTCACAAGAATAAGGTTTCAATCCAGTGTGAGTACGCATATGATTGACCAAATCTTGCTGCCGTGAAAATGCAGATCCACAAACATCACAAGAATATGGTTTCTCTCCGGTGTGTGTATGCATATGATTGACCATATGTGACTTGTGTGAAAATGCAGATCCACAAACTTTACAAGAAAACGGTTTCTCTCCAGTGTGTGTACGTATATGATTGACCATATGAGATTTCCGTGAAAATGCAGATCCACAAACTTCACAAGAATATGGCTTCTCTCCAGTGTGTGTACGCATATGATTGACCAGATCTTGTTGCCGTGAAAATGAAGATCCACAAATATCACAAGAGTATGGCTTCTCTCCAGTATGTGTACGAATATGATTGACCAAAAGTGACTTCTGTGCGAAGTTAAATCCACAAATTTCGCAAGAATATGGTTTTTCTCCAGTGTGTGCACGCATATGTGTCACTAAATGAGACTTGTTTGAAAATGAAGATCCACAGACTTCACAAGGATATGGTTTCTCTCCAGTGTGCGTACGCATATGTGTCACTAAATTTGATTTTCTTGAAAATGCAGATCCACAAACTTCACAAGAATATGGTTTCTCTCCAGTGTGTGTACGCTTATGTGTCACTAAATTCGACTTCCGTGAAAATGCAGATCCACAAACTTCCCAAGAATATGGTTTCTTTGTAATATGTGTCTCCATCTGGCCTATTATGTCTAACTTCACAAAACTTTAGCAGATGTCATGTATTTTTGTATAAAGATAAACCACACATTTCAAAATCGATTATTTCTTGCCAGGTAAAATCCATAGCGATGTTTTGACAATGTAGATCCCTCACTTCCACATGAACCATGTCACACATATTTGTTTTTATGGAAAGTGAAATGTCATTTCCTTCATTGAAATTCTCAATAATAACAACAGTGTTTTTGTACAGCCAAAACACCTGTGAACAAATAAGGCATACATGATATATTAATAGGGGCAGTAAAAAATATATGAAAACAGTCTATATTATCAAAGATACATGTAATTATTATTTCAAAAATGCAGTAACACCAACAGCTGCCAATGAAGATCAACATTTTGCTTCATCATCACATCTTATGAAATCTATGCGATTAAAATCAAAACAATGTCATTTCAGAAACAATTCAAATACGTATCTTGAAAAATAGCTGTTGATTTTTAATTTTTTTAGACTTTGTCTTGGATTAATGTCACTAGCAACATGATTAAGTCCATAGCCAGCACTGGTGTGAGATTATCTGCTTCAGGTAATAAGAATAAACCACTTAAATAATTTCCACAATTAATGTGCTCTTGTCCACTTGATTTAATCATGTATTATGCAAAAAAAAATGATTTATTTAAGGATAGTGAAATGAGGAAATTAAGAAGAACATGAAAAATTGATGGAAACATTTGACAGTAACACAGGAATGAGAGGAAAGTAATCTGAAGTGAAAAATAAGGTAAATGAAGACTGAGTCGTTATTTTGCTGGCATTTCAATGACTATAGGTCATTGATGCCAAAATGGTTGACTGGTAGGGAAATTACGAAAGTACATTACTTCTTTAAATATAGTAGATATTATTTGTCTATATTTCTGAGATAAGGTATTGTAGCTATTTACTCTATTTACATCATCGACATTATTGTCGCCATCTTTATTGCTATATTCCCCTTTCAGCTATTTTACATTCTGGCCTTCTTCATGTGACATATGTTGGAATTTCAAACCAAGCCCTTTAGTCTATGGGGCAGATTGTTCTAATGACACATGCCATGCCTTTACTTTTTAGATATCTAAGTATCAGTTAATTCCCTTTAGTAACCCAACTCTACAATTTTTCTGCTCACTTTGCTGCTACCAGGTATTGAACTTACAACTCTTTTGTTTAAGTCACTTTTTGGATTACTCAACCAACACATTTATCCACAGGGGAATTAACTGCTCCCAAGATATCCAGAAAAGGTATGGCCTGTGGAATGCTAAAAAAATGAGTACATATAAAAAAAAAAATATCTCAAAGAAAATCTATCATTAAGATGAAAGACCAAAGGATTCTTTAACTATTAGTATTAAAATTAAATTGTTTTTTGGTTAAAATTCTGTTTTTCTTGCAGCAAAAGGTGGGAGCCATAAATTAGCATAAGAAATGTGAGTGTATTTTTTACAGTGAAATTTTTTTGGCAAAGAATAAAATTTCATATTTGTGTCCATCTTTGAAAGATTCTAATTTTAATACTTTTTATAAGGTTTTAATTTTTTAAAAATTATGTATTGATTTGTGCTGGCTAGGTGATATTATCAAGTAAAAACTGTATTTGCTAAGGATGAATCCAAAAGCTTAGTACAATTCAGTGAGCACAGTATTTTAAAGAGGATTTGTAATTTGTGTGGGTATAAATGTACAGATTTTTGTAAATACAGGCATCCATACATGATATTATCAGAAAATAAGAGTAATAAATACTTAAAACTTATTGGGTATTTTCTAATATTTTATCAGTAAGTGTCACTGGAAATAAGACTATAAAGTCAAAGTACCTAAAACTTACCAAGTCTGCAGGGACTTCTTACCCCAAATCTCTGCAGAATCACAAGCACCATTATATATAATTATTTTTATATTTGCCACCCTCCCCCAACTCATTTCATGTAAATTTTGAGAAATTCTTTTTTGTATTGCTTCATGTTTATATTAGTTATATGCACAAGTCCTTGTGAAATTAAAAAAAAAAAAAAATGGTTCTCTCAGAGATTCCTGCAGAAACTTTAAAATCGCCCTAAAACAAACTATATTTTTTACCTTTGAAGTCAACAAAAACTTTTTTTTTTTTTTATATTATTTGACTCCATTTTAACTAAAAATAATAGTTTAACTTTTTGGCAACTATAAGGTTGGTGCAAAAATAATGTCGGTTTTTGACGTTAAAAAATACGTCAAAAACCGACATTATTTTTGCACCAACCCAATACAAATTGACTTTATTATACATCTTGAACTATTAGTATCTGACTGTTTTAGAGAGACAAATTCTGTGTTCCAAATTTTCCTTAATTTTGTTTCAAGTTTTAGGGAATTTAATTTTTTTTTTATTACATTTTCAGTATAGAATTTTGTTCCCCTCTTGTTATCAGTAGAGAATTCCGTTTTTTTTTTTTTTTCATGTTTTCAGTATGGATTTCTGTTTTTGCTTCATTATAATACTTAGCAAGAAAGTGTTACAATATATGCTATTAAAATAAGAAAATAAAGATTTTACTCATTGGAATATCTACCCATTGAATAAGTTGCTCCAGTTTGACAGGCTTTTGTACTTCATACTTCAGCTCTTAATCTAACTTGATGAGTTTCTGGGAAAACCCTTGCAAAGAATGCAACAATCCTAAAAAAATATTAAGTAGCAAAATCTACAGAAAAGTAGCATCACAAAGTCATCTAGAGACAAAAAGCTACATTATTGTTTGGTCACTTTACTGAAATTGTTTTTGAATAAAGTCTAATTCATAAAATTTAGCTTTTTGAAATGACAAATTGTCCATCACGAGGTGATAGGAAAACATCAAAATTTTGACTCCGACCATCATATTTTTTTCTATTAAATCAAGCCAATTTCATAAATAAGACTATGATGTCAAAGTACCTAAAACTTACCAAGTCTGCAGGGACTTCTTACCCCAAATCTCTGCAGAATTACGACCACCACTATATATAATTTTTTTTATATTTGCCACCCTCCCCAAACTCATTTCATGTAAATTTTGAGAAATTCTTTTTTATATTGTTGCATGTTTATATTAGTTATAAGCACAAGTTCTTGGGGAATTAAAAAAAATGGTTCTCTCAGAGATTCATGAAGAAACTTTTCAAAATCACCCTAAAATGAATCATATTTTTTCGCCTTCAAAATAAAGACTTTTTTTTTTAAACAATTTTTGACTCCCTTTTAACTAAAAATAATAGTTTTACTTTTTTTGGAACTACAATTTGACTTTATTATATATAATGAACTGTTAGCATATGTTTTAGAAGGACCAATTCTGTTTCAAGTTTTAGGGAATTTCATTTTTTTTTCTATTTTTAGTATAGAATTCCATTTTTTTCCCTACATTTTCAGTATAGATATCCGTTTTTGTTTCCTTATAATACCTAGCAAGAAAGTGTAACAATATATGTTATTATAATAAGAAAATAAATTGAAAGATTTTAATCGTTGGAATATCTATCCATTTTGTAAAACCCTTGCAAAGAAATATTAAATGAAAGTAGGAAAATCTACAGAAAAGTAGCACCACAAAGTCATCTAGAGACAAAAGGTTACATTATCATTTGTTCACATCACTGAAAGTGTTTTTGAATAAAGTCTAATTCATAAAATTTGGCTTTCTGAAATGACAAACTGTTCATCACTCAGTGATAGGAAAACAACAAAACTTTGACTCCCAACCATCATTTTCTTTTTCTATTAAATCAAGCCAATGTCATAAAACTTGGTTCCTAAATACTGTAAACCCTAACACTCTACAATTCCTGTGTTATTTAATCTAGGTACCTCCATTAATTTTTGTTAATTGATGTTTAAAATTAATTTTTATAAATGAAAAAGCTTTCTTGAAGCTTTCATTTTAGCTTTAACTGAAAGCTAAAGGATTAAATGTACTATTTCCAATAAGCAAAATACTCTGGTGTATTTCAAATAGAAATTGATGTTTTCTTTTCTTTTTAAATCACTGATTAGTGACCTTTTTTTAGCTGTCTTTCATCACACAAAAAAAATCTTCCAAAAATAAAATATACTTTTCTCAAACTTTGAGGAATATTAGTTGATTTGAAGTAGAGTTAATCTGATTTGAAAAAAAATATTATTTACTTCAAGTTTAAAATAGAGAAATGTATTTATTGCATTTATTATTTTATAATTCGGAGTAGATTTTCGGGAAATGATTAGTAGTTTTAAAAAATTGATAATTTACATTCTCAAAGGACTCTAGCTTTTAACTAATAAGAAACATTTGGTTGACTATTTTAATTTTTAGAAATTTCATGTAATTAAACAAGTGGGGTTTAAGAAATGTAAAAATAAAATAATTTTACCAAAATTTTCTAAAAATAAATACAAAAATAAATCTATTTGTAAGTTCTGAAAATTTAATTAAAATCTGACAATTATTTGATTTTTGCAAGATATGCCAAAATGTCCATTACCAGCTCTGTTACACCATTGAGAAAAAAAAAAAAAAAAAGATATTTAACAAAAATTTTTAATGTTAGAAAGAAGTAAAAAATGTAAAATATATACTTTGGTCTTTCCTTTTAATAATAACAAATATTTTGATGATAAAACTTTAGTTTGACAAAGTTTGGGGCCTTTTTTTCAGTGAATTATTTTTTTTTAGATACATTAAAAATACATGTGTACCACAGATTGTAATAAGCTTTCAAATTTAAGATCTGTTAAAAATAGGTCTACTTAATAACAGGATTCCCTAAAGGGCACGGATTGAAACTTAAATCTGTTAAATATTTTAAAATTATCAAATTTTATATTTAAAATTGGTAAAAAAGAAAAAAAGAAAAGTAAACAATTTTTTGTAAAAATACTTTTTTCATCAAGAAAATATTTTGGCTTCAGACAATATTGTCTTTAACATATATTATTCATAATAAAAACCATTAAAAGCTTTTCTAATTAAATGCTGTCTTAGTTTTTATTGTGGTTTGTATTTTACAATTCAGAGCTGAATTTTGGGTAGCTGTGTAAGTCTTTTGTTTCACTAAAAAGCATGCTGTGAAATTTTTTGAGTTTTCATAAAAGCAAGTAGGGGGTTTAAAAAATGAAAAAAAAAAAAAATTTTTTACCATGACTCTCTAAAAAAAAAAAAAAAAAAAAAAATTTATTCCCAAATAATTTCATTTGTGAATAAATTCTGAAAGTTTAATGACAAAATAACTATTTGATTTTTGCAAAAATTTCCAAATCAATGTGTTTTTCACCTGGAAAAATGCACAACTTTGTTTACAAATGTCTTAAAATATGGAACAAAGCCACTTGTAATGAATTTTTTGAAAGCGAGGAAATAATTGACATTCCAATCTATATAATTTCTATTTGAAATACAGAGTATTTTGCTTACTGGAAATAGCAAATTTAATTATTTAGCCTTAAATTAAAGCTAAAATGAAATCTTCAAGAATGCTTTTTGATATTGAAAATACATAAAGAATCAATGGAGGTATCTAAATAAACAGTTTTCTATAAAACTTGTTATACAACAATTTTAATACACATGTTCTTACCTCTTTTTCATCACGCAGTTGTCACTAAAATGATGCGTGAGTTTTAAGGTTTTTTTTTTAGGTTTCCAGCTATGGACAAATAGCTAACCCCCACACTGGGGTTAGTCCTTGGTATTACACTAAACAGCATGAGGTCGCAAGGACTCCAAGCATTGGGTTGGAAGTTTTGAGGAGAATGGAACTATCTCATAATTGCTGTTGTTCTTATATCCACCATGACCTGGGCAAAATAGCAGAAAAAATAATGGACATTAATTTTTAAACATCTATTATTATTAGTTTGGTGCAAAAATAATGACATAATAATGTCGTTTTTGACGTTAAAAAATACGTAAAAAAAAACGACATTATTACGTCATTATTTTTGCACCAACCTAATACTTGACTATGAATAAATAAAATAATTATTAAAAAAATTCTCATTTTTCAATGCTGTCATAAATTACAATTAAAAAATATGGAAAAATAGTGAACATATTAAAAAAAAAAAATGTGTAACATTTCAAATGAGAACAATATCTACAATTATTAGGTATCTATCTTATGAAATTTATATGGTCTTATTTTTGTATTATCTCAGTTATATTTTTCCATAAATGATATACTATAAAAAATAAAAAATAATACCCTAAAAGTGATGTACCTAAAAATTATAGAGGAAATTTTCCATGCGATAATATAAAAATAACAGAGAAAATAGAAAATAATAAAAATAATATGGTGAAATTTCATAAGAGATGTACATAAAAATTATTAGGTTGGTGCAAAAATAATGACGGAATAATGTCGTTTTTTGACGTAACGTCAAAAAACGACATTATTCTGTCATTATTTTTGCACCAACCTAATAAAGATACCTCGCTTTTTAAAGTTTATCTCATTCTCAGCAGTTATGAAATTTTCATTTTTTTTAATAGTATTTTTAAATTTTTCCACAAAGCCTCATCAGCAAATGTAAGATTAAAGATAAGCATGTCAGCTTTTCACTAAAAAAAAAAAAAAAAAAAAAAAAAGAACAAACAGTACAACATGATGAAAAAGGCCCAAAACATAATAAAAACAAAGTTTTATCATCATAATGTTTATGTTATTATTAAGAGGAAAGACCAATGTATTTTAAATTATTTTTTAAACCTAACACATTTGAAATTTTGGTTAAAGATCCAGTTTTTTTAACATCTGTGATATAAGTTTTACTATGAAGTGTTTTTGTGATTTTTTTTTTCCAGTGAAAAACACACTGATTTGGAAATTCTTGCAAAGATCAAATAATTATTATATTTTAATGAAATTTTCAGAACTTATTCAGGAATGAACGGAATTATTTTTGAAATTTTCTGTTTTATTTTCTTTACATTCCCCACTTACTTAATTTTAGGAAATTCTGCAAAATTAAATTATGTCCAAACATTTTTATTACTTAAAAGTACAACTCCTAGAATGTAAATCCTCCAAATTATTTTTTGAAACATTTGCTTGTTTTCTGAAAATCTGCACCAAATGGTAAACTAAAAAATGTAAAAAACTGACATTATTTAATTAGAAAATCTTTTAACTGCTTTTCTAAATGAATTATATTTAATACATTACTGTCTTGAGAAAAAAATGTTTTTGATGAATAATTAATTTTTATAAGAATTTTTACTTCTTTGTTAATTTTCAATTATAATAATTTATCATAATTTAAAAATATCCCACACCATATTTCTTTTAGGTGATATTGTACTCAAGTAGAAGCTATATTTACAAATCAAAAATTGAAAAAATTAAGTCATTTTGCACCAATATATTTAAAATAATTTTTTTTACTTTAAACATTCCCATTTTTCATCTATGGTAGTCTAAACATAACATTATAATGAAATGATCATGTTGTCCTCTTTTTACAGAGAAATTTGCTTGTTTATAATTTGTTATTTACTTTAGTTACAAAACGTTAAAATTTAAATTTTTCCTTTTTTTAATTTCTATTTCACAAAATATTTTTATTTTATGCATCTATTTTAGTGTGGATCACAAATTATTGAGTTACCCCTATCATGGTATTTCATCTCAGTTATTAAATTTATAAATTAATCTAAGAAAATTTTATAGTATTTTAAGTTCGCTTTTTCACAAAACATCTTCAAAAATAAGTAAAAGTCAAAGTATTAGATAATTGCTGAAATTATGTTAATTTGTTAAAATTACCAGGTAGTTAAAAACTCCCTCCAAAAATGTGTTCACTTAGATTTCCTAAATTCATGTTAATTCTGGTCATCCATACAAGCTCATCAATAGCATTTATAAGGAGAAAAAGAGGACCAGTAATTAAGAAATATTTGTTTCAAATCAAATTAATTTAACTTTAAATTTGCTAATTTTACTCAATATATATTTTATTTTTAGAAGATTTTAAAAATCAATTAAATTTTATTTTAAAACTTAGTAAAATGTAAGAAAACAGATTTTTTAAAGTCAAGCAAGTATTTGACATTCTAGTCGATAAGTTAAATAAACATAAAATTTTCTAATTTTCCTCAAATAAATTTAGAGAAAAAGTATAATTGATTTTTACAAGAATTTTAAATAGAGAATTGCAGTTTTGCTTAAATATTTCTGAAAAAATGACTGACATCATCAATTTTAGGGACAATTTCATGAATACACAAAAAATGATTTTCAACTAAAATTTCGGAAGGTTTAAAAAGCAAATTATGTAAAAAAATAAGAAATACTTTGTTCTCTCCTCTTAATAATGACAAATATTTGGACTAGTTACTTCCACTTTTTTTGCAGAAAACAGCATAAAGTAATGGAAAAGGCCACAAACTTAATAAAAATAAAGTGTTTTTATTAAGATGAAAGCCCAAAGAAATTTTTTATTATTTTTTGAAATCTTTTAATCCTTTCTAAAACATTGAAAATTTTAGTTAAAATCTTGCTTTGTTTATGTCATCGTGGTGGCATAACAACAACTTTTTTTCTGTTGAAAACATCAATTTGAAAGTTCTTGTAAAAATCAAATAATTGTCTGATTTTAATTAACTTTTCAGGACTTATTTACAAATGAATGAAATTATTTTTGAAATTTTTTACATATGTTACTCCCCGCAACATAATTTCATGAAATTTCACCAAAAACCTTTATATTTCCTGTTTTTTTTTTATTTGCTAAAAGTAGGACTCCTTTGAGAATGTAAATCACCTAATTTTTCTTTCAAACTTGCACTATTCTAACTGAAAATCTGCTCTGAATTAAAAAATAATGAATGCAATAAAACTATGACATTATTTAATTAGAAAAGCTTTTAATTACTTTTGTAAATACATTATATTAAGGACATTATTGTCTGAAGAAATAAAATTTTTCCAATGAATATTTAATTTTTACAAGATTTTTTATTTTCTTTAAAATTTTAATTATAATTTATTATAGTTTAAAATCATATAAAATTCTGTATTGGGCTATTTCTTGGATTTGATATAGTAATTAAGTTTAAACGAAATTTACGAATCCAAAATTGAAAAGATTAATGAATGTAGTTACACTATTCTATTTTTAAAATTCATTTTTTTTATTTTTTTACTTAATTTCTTCCCTTTTTTCATCTATGAAAGGCTAAACAAGACATTTTTATGAAAAGGTCATGTGATCGAAGAGTTTTGTTTCTTTACAGTATTTTAATTTTTTTTTATTTTTGCATAAAGCATCTTCAAAAGGTAAGTAAAAGTCACTTATTAGATAATTGCGAAAATATGCTCATTTGTAAAAATTACTAGGTAGTTAAATTTACGAAATCTAAGTGAACATTTTTTTTGGTTTTTATGTCAATTCTGGTCAGCTATACTAGCTGTCATCACTGTCACTCAATCGTCCATTAATCAGTGCCTCAGATCATAAATAGGACAAAAATCATTAATAAATTGTTGTATATATTACTTTTTTAATGCTACAAGTAAGTAATATTTCAAATCGGATTAATTTAACTTTAAATTTTCTAATTTTACTCAAATAACGTGTCAGAAATACATATATATTTTTGAAAGAGTTTTAAAATCGATAAATTTGTTTTGTTTACAAATTTCTTAAAATGAAGAAAATGGTGGCTTTCAAGAAAATTTTTGAAATCGAAATTAAATTTGGATCAAAATTAATTTCGATTTCTTAAAATTTGAAATTCTAATCTATTTAATTTCCATTATGAAATACATCAGAATATTTTACTTACCAGAAATAATAAACTTTATCTTTTAGCTTTCAATTAAAGCTAAAATAAAATTTTCAAGAATGCTTTTTCATTTTTAGAAATTCATCTAGGTACCTCCACTTTTTTTGCGGAAAACAACATAGCGCAATAATGAAAAAGGCCACAAACTTAAAAATAAAGTTTTATTGTCAAAGTGTTTATGTTATTATTAAGATGAAAGACCAAAATATTTTTTAATTACTTTTTGAAATTTTTTAATTCTTTCAAACATGTTTGAAATTTTGGTTAAAATCTTTTCTTTGCGTCATTGTGGTGGCTATATTGACGTTTTTGCGCTATTTTTCCGTTGAAAACATTAATTTGGAAATTCTTGTAAAAATCAAATAATTGTCAGATTTTAATGAAATTTTCAGGACTTATTCACAAATAAATGAACTTATTTTTTAAATGTGTTTTTAGAACATTTTTCTAAAAAAAATTTTTTTTTAAATATGTAAGAATTAAGAAAATTTTAAGAAATCGAAAATAAAATTTGACATTCCAATCCATATAATTTCGATCTGAAATACACCAGAATATTTTACATAATGGAAATAATAAATTTAATCATTAGGCTTTCAATTGAAGCTAAAACAAAATCTTCAAGAAAGCTTTTTCATTTTAAAAATTTAATTTTAAACCTTAAGTATCGAAAATTTATGCCCCAAAATTGGAGATAACTAAAGGCGATAAAAAATTGTTCTCGTCAAGCTTAAGGTCGTTTTTATGGTAAATTTTCATTTTAACACCCGAGAGTCATTCACTGCTGAACTATCTACAAGAAATTACTGTGAAGGAAGTAAATAGGCCCAAATTGTATACTTCCACCAACAAAATTCAGCACTGAATTACTTATCAATAAGCCGGTAATGGCTGACGAAAGACCAGGAAAAAGTCCGATTTTTTTCGGGTCGTTAACATCCAAAAAGGTAGGTTTCTTCAATATCTATGCTGATTTGAGTTCAGCATATACATTTGCACGGAAATAAAACTATTTTGGAAAAATAAATTTGAAGGGATATTAGCGGTCCGGTGTTAAAATGAAAATTTACCGTTTTTATAACGCTATGCATTTTTTTAAAAAGCGAATGGTGTTACCTACGTAAAAAAAAACAAAAAAAAAACTTCAAATCCAGTGGATGTCCCTGCGTATAAAACTATATATTATGTGTGTGTGTGTGAACGGTAGTATCGGGCAAAAAATGAAAACCCGAGAAGTCGACTGGTGAAGAATTTTGGGTTTCATTCGCAAGTAATTTTTTCGCACTTACAACACTAGTGGCTTTTTCAACGTCAACTTAAACAGTCTTCCATAAACCTTGTCATACAAAAATCAATAACTTGAGTATATAGAGTTTCACATGTGCTTACCTCTTTTTCGTCACGCAGTTATTATTACAATGACACAATATATATTATAGACACATGCTCTTTAAAGATGCGGTGTACATTTGCTGTGATAAGGTACCAACAAACGGAAAGGGAGGTAACTCAAACTAATTTACAGATTGACCAAACAATCAAATTTATTTTTTACATTTTTAAACATTTTACTTTTCAGAAATATAAAACATTATTGATGAAAAAAGGAGAAAAACTGCTTACAGTTTAATGTCTAAACAACAATTGTTAACTCTTTAGCTCTAAAAACAAATGAAATAAAAGAAAGCTCACTTTTCATTAAAAAAAAAAAAAAAAAAACTACTTTTTTTTGTTATTCTGTGAATAATACAGATAAAAATTAGATCAGATTTTTTTTTTAATGCACAAAGAAGAAAGTTTTATTTCCCTGAAGGGAAAATGTTTAGGACATAAACAAAAAAATTGGAATGCTAACAGTTTATTTTTTCTTCTATTGATTCTTATAGTCAGCATCAATGAGGTGTTTAGTTTACCATCAGATGTCCAACTTTTCGCAAAAAAAAAAAAAAAAAAAAAAAAAAATGAAAAAACAATAAAACCGCATAGCATGAAGGAAAAAAAAAGGCCCTAAACATAAAAAACGAAGTTTTATCATAAAAAAGTTTATTTTAAGAGGAAAGACAAAAGTTTTTTGTTTTTTTGATAAATTTTTTTTATAAATTTTTTTTATTCCTTTCTAGCATGTTTGAAATTTAGGTTTAAAATCCTGTCTTTTTTATGTCAGCGATCGCGTTTATTCGTTTATTTTCAGTTGAAAAACACATTGATTTGGAAATTCTTGCAAAAATCAAATAATTATCGGATTTTACAGAAACCTTCAGGACTTATTCACAAATGAATTATTTTAGAAATGTCTGTCCTTTCGAAAGTCATGGCAAAAAAAAAAAAAAAAAAAAAAAAAAGAATTGCATCTGACCACCTCCTACTCAATTTTATGAAAACTTTAACTGTGACTTTTTTTTTTTTTTAAATTAAATGCACAAGACTTTGAAGAATATAAATCATCAATTTACTTGGTAAAAAAAAATGTTCAGAATTATCCAAACTTTTAGCTCAATTGTAAAAATACAAAGCCCAATAAAATTAAGACAATATTTAAAAAAAAACTTTTCAGGGCTTTTTTTTTTATCTGAAGCCAAAATATTTTTTTTTGATGAAAAATGAACTTTTATATTAATTTTTTTTCTTTTTTTCATTTTTAAATACATAATATGATGTTGCTATATATTCTAAAAATTAAGTAAGGATATTTTAAAAAATAAGAGTTTGATAAATCTGTCACGAGCCTGGTACCTTGTTATTACATATTTGTTTACATATTTATCGGTCTTGTTTGTTTTCTTTGAACTTAAAATCCAACATACTCATGTCGCTCGCTGGACCGGCTCTAGCAGGAAATTTTAAAGAAACTCGCGTGTGTTCTTTACATCTTCATCACTACGGTCCGCTACAATGCTATTCGGACGTAGTTGAGAACTTGATTTAAATATTAAGTGACCAATCAGAAGTTGAGGTTTTCTGAAAATATGTATGAAGCTGATTAAGTTCTGTGATCCGCTTTTTGCACAGATTTGTACAAAAATTGATATGGTTTAGTTTCTTGCATATAGTTTTACATATATGTAAATAATCATTGGGGTTTTTAGATTTTAAATTGTTTTTATCCCCCCCCTACAGACAATGAATTGTAAATAGGGAGACTAGTTGAGGACTTCATAGAGTTTCTGAGACATTATGGTGGTTGAGGTAAGAATGATAAGTAAGAATGCGTTGATTTGGTGAATGGAATATTGTTTGTATTGTGATTGTGACTAACAAAGTTTAATCTTAAGACAGATGAGGACCGTCCTTTTCCCCCATTTCCCTCCTTTTTGGCCTTGTGCCGCATTTGTACATTTCACGTACAATAAATATAGTGAGAATTTATGACGACTAGCATTTGCTAAACTAGTTCACGACTGTTATAGACAAGCGTATGGTTGCAAGAAAGAAATACGACAACAGCAGAAATAGATTTACGTGGTTTATTTCAACAGGAACGTGAGGGTTTGGGACAGCTACCTTGTGGTATAGTTCATAAGCCGGCTTCAGGTCTAGGTCGATCTCTCATAGTATTTTACACATGTTGACGGTGGTTGATGCTCCCCTGCTGACAGCTGCTGACCGTGACAGGTCAGTTCTCTGGCCACCTGTGACTGCTTGTTGAACTTCCGTGTGACCCCTTTTATAGCGTTTTTTTATAGCTTAACAGGCTCGAAAAACGAAGCGAGTAAAATTAGGAGGGAAGCATTTTTATTGGACGAAAAATAGAACACTTTAAATATTATTTTATTTTTCGACCGGAACACTTGTGTCGGGAACATTTGTAAACGAAGATAATGGTCATTTTGTGACGGGGCTTTGTCCCGTTCACATCCTGCTGTCGCTCTTGAGTATTTGCCTGTAAATCAGCCGAGATATGTCTTAATTTATTTTATAACACGACGCTTGTATCATTAGTGCAGTGAAGTACTAAATTAAAATTTTAAGTTCTTCAACATGAAATAACTTCACTTGAAGTGTAATTCAAGCTAAAACATTCCACTAAACCACTCACTGACCAATTTCTTCTGAAACTTCTTTAAAACTATTCAATTACATTATTAAATCTTACGAAACTACATTACGAACATTACATTACGAACATTACATTATGAATATTCAACTACAAGCAGCTGTTATAAACAAGCATATAGTTGCAAGAAAGAAATACAACAGCAGAAATATTAGGTTGGTGCAAAAATAATTTCGTTTTCTCACATAGTAACATATGTTAGAAAACGAAATTATTTTTGCACCAACCTAATAGATATACGTGATTTATTTCAATAGGAACGTGTGGTTTTGGGACAACTACCTTGTGGTATAGTTCATAAGCTGGCTGCTGATCTGGGTTGATCTCTCATAGTAGTTCTCACTGATTGGCATGGCACTCTTCCTGCTGACTGACCGTGACAGGTCTCTTCCTTGGCCTCCTGTTGACTGCTGTTGTACTTCCCCGTGTAACCCCTTTTATGGCGTTTTTTTTGTGGCTTAACAGGCTCGTAAAACGACGCGAGTATAATTAGGAGGGAAGCATTTTTATTGGTCGAAAAATAGAAACACTTTAAAATATTATTTTATTTTCGACCGGAATTCGTGCGTTGGGCCTATGCGCAAACAATGATAATGGTCATTTCGTGACGGGGCCTTGTCTCGTTCACATCCGGCTCTTGCTCTTGACTATATTAGTTTATTTGCCTGCAAATCAGCCAAGACATGTCATATTTTATTTTATAACACAACGTAAACTAATTAAACACTACGGAACCTTGTTGAAGCTAAAAATTAACCCAACATATTGACAGCTTTACAAAATTCTTTCAACTCTCTCACAGTGAACATATTAAGCGGCAAGTTCATACCTTTTATGAGCTCAGATAAAAAAAAACTCATTAGTAAATGTCCGAGAAATTTTATTCGTCCTCCGACAGGATACGAACCTGTATCCTATACGGAACCGTCATTTAGCTTGACGCGCCTTTACTGATTTGGCCACAGAGGAGAGTTCGATTAGCAAAGTCGAATTTACTGTAAGATTGAAGTTTAAATTTCTCGGACATTCAGGCCGGTAAATGTTGTTTAATACAGTTTATTATAAACAGAGCATTTACTTAAATATTTGTATCTATAAAAAGAATGTATAAACATAAAAATGTCTTAAAATATATATATATTTTTGAGATGAAGTATTATTGTACAGTATTTACATTATTCGCACTATTGTCCTCATCTTTGTCGCCATATTTATCACAACGTTTCGGCCGTTGTATGCTCCGGCCTTCTTCAGGTGGTTTATTTCGATCACTGGGGTAGACTGTTCTAGTTCCACGTGCCGTGTTTGATGGATGTCAGTTATCAGTTATCTCCTGCTAATTTTCTCTCTGATAAGTTCTCCACTGCCCGAGTATTGAACTCACACTCTTTGGATCTAACCAACGCCTTTATTCACTGTGCCATGTGTCCCTGAGGACATCTGGGTATGAATTTCTGGGTATTATAAAACTAATGTTTTCAGCAACCATTTTTACCAGTGCTCATATTGCAATTTTGCTGTTATCATTACATGTTTTTACCAGAGCTCATATTGCAACTTTTTAATCATAGCTTTTCTCTGGCACTCCTTATTACTGGTTCCCATATTGTATTTATTTCTATGCTTGGTCGGCTCGGGAGATTTTTGTGACCTAGCATATGTGCTGATTCCTTAAGTTTACGAATTTTCCATTGGTGTTCCTTGAAGGCCGGAGCGTACAACAGCCGAAACGTTGTGATAAATATGGTGACAAAGATAAGGACAATAGTCCGAATAATGTAAATACTGTATTTTTTGACAGGTTATTTGAGTAAAATTAGAAAATTTAAAATTAACTTAATTGCTTATAGCATAAAAAAATTTTATTAAAAATCGACATCTCAGCCATTTTTAGAATTTTGTAAGCAGAAGTCAAATTCTCCGTTTAAAAATGTTGCAAAAATGAATTATCTTTTTCAAAATTTATTAGAAGAAAATTAGAAAATTTAAAAAAAAAATAATGTTGTTTAATAATATTAAATAGAGCGGAAATATATATATATTAAATTAATATATATATATTTCCGCTCTATTTTAAAAAGCAAGAAAAAAGTAAGCGTTTTTTGTTTTTTTTTACATTTCATTCACATTCACCAAATTCCTTTAATTAATTCTTATTTTTTTTTTCTTTGAAACAAATCTCTTGGACAAATATTCAAGAGGTTTCTAATTTTGTTATTTTCTCTTTTCGTCAATAATAAAGTTTTACTTCAAATCAGAAATAAAACACCCAAAACAAACTGAGATTGCAATACAATGTTTTGGTTACATAGACTTTTTTTTTTTTTAGCAAGGAACAAATTCTTCTTTTACACCGTTTCCTTTGTTCTGTCCGTTTGTATTCACAATTACATGTGTTCTGTTTTCAAATAATTAATCTTTTTTAAATAATTTAAAAAAAAAAAAATAGGAAGTTTTATTGATTCCAAAATATTGTCGAGTTTGAGAAAGAAATATCAAGTTCAACAACAACTTAATCCCGTTTGTTTTTCTATGAAAAGGTTTTATTTGCCCTGAAAAGATAAGGTAAGTTCCAAAAAAAAAAAAAAAAAGCATTTTAAAGAATTTAAATGTCTTCTTTGAAAGAAATTCGGTTAAATTTAGGTTTTATTTGAAAAAATAAAAGGCGAATGAGAATTAAAAAGAAAATTTAATTTCCTTATATAAATAAATAAAGATTTCTTTTCAGGCATTTTTAAAACATTTGCACGTTTTTTTCGGAGAACAGTGACTGTGAAAACAACATTTAAAAATCTCTTAAAAATCCAATATAAGAGTGTGGACTATTGTTGTGAGCATTTCCATTTATGTTTAAATAGTTAATTTAATAACAGTATCACTTGGCGCTGCTAATTAATAAAGGATTTTATTTTTTTTATTAAAGATTTTAAAATATTTTTCTTAAAGGAATTGCTGATACAGTGTAACCCGGATATAAGAGAGTTGTCGGGACTGGAGAAGAAGTATCTTATATCCGGGTTTGGTCTATTTTGTTTAGGTAAGTATGGCTCTAATTTGGGACTAGAGAAAATCTCTCTTATATCCGGGTTACACTGTATATAAAAATTCCCCCAACTTTACTTAAAGGTGCAAAATCGTAATAATTGCCAAATTTCCGTTTGTAAGTATGGTGCCCCGTAATAAATAAATAAATAAATAAAAAAAAACAATATTTTATGTATTAAAGCCATTATTTATAAGTTTATTCTTTTTTATATTCATTTTTGTTTGTTGATCATCATTTTTTTTTAAAATAGAACAATCATTACTAACCCTAACGCATGAAATGTTGATTATAATTTATAACAAAAGCAAAAAATTAAAATACTATTTCCTTTGTCACATTCTAAGGAACAGTGATTGGTTTATATGACATATAAAGAGTTGGAAGAATCACTACTTGGATTCTCCCATTACAAAAAGTTTTGTGACTTTATTGGTGGATTTGATCTTGTTAAGTATTGCAGTGATCACCCCTGGGAGATAGTGTGGACTTGGGCTATAACAGGGACAGCTCAGCTTAGGTGGTGCGTTCTATCTACATTGACTGAATCCTAGTTAAGACAGTCGACATAGGACTCTTATGTTGTCCAAGTTCACATTTGATAGTTTACATGGATCATAAGCTCATCCAGGTTCATGTAAGGCTTATCTAAGTTGAAATATCTCACTAACAATGAGGCATCACTCACCTGGCTGATGATTCAAAAGACCCTTTGGGTCAGTAAGAGACTTTGGCGAGTTTGGAAAAATCTCCAAACTGTGTTTGCTGTGGTAGTTCAGCGGAGACCCTCTGTCATGTGTTTTTCCACTGTAGCATTGTAGGTTGGTTGTGCAAATTCGTTGAAGACATAGTTTACATGTAGCATAGAAAGTTCTTTGTCCTTGTGGCCAGTTCTGTTTATAGTAATGTATTGTCGCTGACTAAGGCTGTCTTCTTTTGCTTACTACGCATTAGGCAATTTGTGATATGGATGACATGACAGAAGGAAATCAATGGGGTACAAGAAGTTGACCTCTTCCCAAATGATCTTGTTCTTTAAGCATCAGCTTAAAGTGAAGATTAGGAAGGAAAGTAAACGACTCCATCCATCAGAATTTGGCAAAAGGTGGGTGAGTCTTGTGCATTTGTGTCGAGTAAAAGCTGTTGACTTGGAGTGGCATTTCGATGCTGATTAGGCATAAAGGATATTGGGAGTTGCTGGAATGAACATTGACAACCCTGCTGCCCAAAATAGGGCAATTTAGGCTAGTCTTGTTTTTTCATTTTTTCTCTATCAATGTTAAAGGGAATGTATGCTCATTGACCCCTTTTATTTTTGCCCCCACCACTTTCTTTGCTTAATTCAACTCTTTCCTGTTAGGTGACCAGCGATGTCAGTTCTCCGGTGGATGCAGGACGCCTTTCATATGTTTGAAAGAGTGTGCGATAGGACAAATGAGTGTTTTGATTATTTAAATTCTCCATTATTTTTGTCCAGTTAACTAATGTTTTACTCATTCTTAGCACGTCTTAGCCTCATTTAGGTATTGGGAGGGTTTTTTTCTTGTAAATAAATCTTTTTTTTTTCCTCTTATTATAAAATGCAGATTGTGTGTGTCTGTACGTTTATATATTGGATCGGATTTCCTACATTTTTCAACTGATTTCAACAAAACTTCACAGGGCTACGTAAAATTACCTTGCGGTGGTTCTAACAGCGCCAAAAATTGGAAAAACAATTGTTTTTTCATGAAATCAATTTGAAAACACGATTAAGAGGTATCATGAGAATGAAAGGGGGACAACTCATATCGAGTTATACTTATTATTAGGTTGGCGCAAAAATAATGACGTAATAATGTTTTTTGATGTATTTTTTAACGTCAAAAAACAACATTATTACGTCATTATTTTTGCACCAACCTAATATAAAACCCAGGTTGTGTGTGTGTGTTCGTTTATATATGGGTTGCGTTTTCCTACATTTTTCAACCAATTTCAACAAAACTTCACTCTTTTTTTTTTTGGCAGGTAGTGTTTCTTATTGTCTTGCACACTTTTGTCTTTATTTTTACCTTCAGAATGTTTTAAAAATTCCATTTACAAGACACTTGTTTATAATAAAATTCTATTCAATTGGTAGACTCATAACGATTGAAAACAATGTTTTTGTTTGAGTTTGGGTTTGATCAATTCGTAAAAAAAAAACTAATCAAGACATGTGTGTCCGTCAGCCTTAAACAATAATCTTTGTCAATTTTATTTTTCAGTCTTTATGATGGTCAATATTTGATCTATCTCTTACTGTTACATCCCCGGGCAACACCAGGCTCTACTGCTAGTTGTAAATATTCAGTGGAGTTATAAATTTTATTAAGTTATTATTTTATTCCCTCCCACCACAAACAAATTGTTCATATGTTAGGACTTCATAGAGTTTCTGAGTTATTATGGTGGACCTAGTAAGAATGGTAAGTAAGAATGTGTTAGTTTTGGTGCAAAGTTCAGTGATTGTGGCTAGCTAAGTTTAAATATAAGACAAATGATGACCAGCCTTCCCCAACCCGTATTTCTGGCCTTGTAACATTTTTGTACTTTGTGCAATAAATATTCTCTTATTACAAAAAGAACATGATCAGGAAGGAGTAAAATCATCCCTCAATGCAACAAGTGGCCTGACCTTGTAAGTTAAAATAAATTCTTATACTCTCCCAATTCAGGAGAAAAAACAATTGTCATTTATTGTTTTGACAGATATGCAACATAAACACAGTTTGGGGATAAACCATATTGTTAATTCTGACATTAATTTTAATGAAACTTTTAGGACTTATTCACAAATGAATTAAATTATTTTTGACATTTTTTTTTTTTTTTTAGAAATCTTGGTAAAAATCTTTTTTAATTATTTTTTATATATGTTATCCCCCACTTAATTTCAAAGGAGAAAAATGAATTCTCATTCCCATATTTTTTTCTTAGTTAAAAGTAGGACTCCTTGGAGAATGTAAATCATCAATTTTTTTAAAACTACTACTATTTATAAATTATAAAATAAACAATACAATGACATTATTTAATTTTGTTCAACATTTTAAGTAAGTTTTTTTTTTTCATTCCTATTTCACTTTTTAATAAGTTCTGAAAGTTTTGTTAAATTCCAACAATTATTTGATTTTTACAATAATTTCCATATTAATGTTTTCAACTGAAAAAGGCACTAAAAAAAACCTCATGCTAATGTGACCTCTACCCTAAAAATCAACATTTTTCAACTAAAATTTCAAACATGCTGAAAAGGAATAAAAAAATAATTTGGTGTCTCCTTTAATAAATAACATTTTTTTTTTTGTTGATAAAACTGTTTTTATTAAATTTAGGGGCCTTTTTCAATTTCTCAGAAATCATGATGACAACGTAATGTTGTTTTACATTTATGTCAAGCAGGATAGGTCGCACTCCTAATATTTTGTGAAATCTTTGGTAAAATAAGTGCAACCTATCTACAAGTATATATGATAGATTAAATAAAAGGTTAAGTTCAGGAATCTATACTGGCATACACCTGATGAAGCCAGTGGGCACAACACCTGAAACATTGTCATTGTAATAACAACAAGAAAGATGTGGACAATAGTAAGTGATAACTCCTCATTGCAGAAACTTGCACAGAAACTACATGTAAAGTCAGATATTATATTCGTTTGGAAATTAAATGAATCCGGAAAAAGATAACATTCGAAATCTTAAGCTTTTATTAAATTATAAAGTTTTTTACTAAATCGGATTGTTTACGTAGGCTTTTTATAAAAAGCAAATCCGATCAGATGGATTTTTAATTAAAGGTTTAAGAAATTGTCCTTGAATCCGCTTAGACATATGGGACTAATTAAGTAATGTTGCCAAACAAAGTATTTTTATTTCAAAATTATTACACAATCTGATTTCACAGATGAAGAGATGAGACTTTGTATCATTCTTTAAAAAGGTGAGGTTCAAGAGTAGTCAGAATGAGAAGTGGGGCTGAATGCTGTCTAACATGAAGTTTTACCCTATACTCAAACTGGTGGCATGCCACTAGTATTTACTGCTGGTAGACCATCAGCATGTTCGTCTCGGCAATGTTACCACTGGCAGACCGCCAGGGGCCTACCGGTGGATAGTTGAAATGGCTCGATGTAACTGTAAATTCTATGCTAACAGTTTCTTCTCTGAACTCTATTTTGGCTTCTTGCTTTCCAGTCAGTCAACTGTTCATTATGCATGGAGAAGCTGAGTTTTTTTTTTATCTGTAAATTTCCATGACATTTTCATAAAGATATTGGAGAGATTTCCAGTGGTTTTCCTTTTCCATGTATAATAATTGTTTAGTGTATAATGAATGGGGGTTGCAAATTAGATGATAACACAAGAAAAAAAGTTAAAAGTAGGACTCCTCGGAGAATGTAAATCATCAATTTTTTTCAAACTACAACTCATTTCCAGAATATGGGCTCTAAATTGTAAAATAAACATTGCAATGACACTATTTAATTTCTTTATACTTCTGCCTGAAGATGCTTTTTGAAAAAATAATTAATAAAATTTAAAACACTATAACAAAGTAAATTTAAAATTTCCTAACTGAGATTATTTAAAAATTAATTATAAATGAAATCAATAATTATGAAGTACCTATTTTATATTGCTTCAGAAATAACAGATTAATAAAATTATCATTTATGAAATTTTTGGTATTTTATTTATTAATTTCTATATTTTTTTGTGTTACTTTTTTATTCCTTATTTTTAGTAATTGTTGTATTATATCAGTTGTGAAAATGTAAAATTAAAAAAAATTACTATAATACTAGATTGGCATCATTTTATAGGTGAAATGGTTAGATGTACCTGTATATTCTACACAAACAGTTTATTCTCTGGATCACTATTTTGGCTTCTTGCTTTCCAGTCAGCTTCTCCATGCATAATGAATGGTTGACTGACTTTTGTCTTTAAATTTCCATGATGTTTTCATAAAGACGTTTGAGAGATTTCCTTCTTCATGCATAAGTGTTTAGTGCACAAGGAATAGTTGATTAAATGACAACACAAAATTTGAATCTTCATTTAATTTTTATTCCCACCAATTTTTCATCACTTCCTCTCAGCCAGTCTTTTGTATGCAACCCTTGTTTTCATCTAACACCCCAAGTCTGGCAAACAGACATGCAGTTTGTGAATGATGGCGCAAATCATCGCTGTAGCTATTGGTTGTATATCCAGCTCTCCAACATTCTTCTTCTTTTGCCTGTTACACTTGATGTAAATGTGGGATCACATTCTTCTGCTATCCTGCTTAGTGGCTGCAAGGAACCCTAAATAAACAGATGGCTTTTGGCCTTTCCTCATCTAGGACTCAGCTTTGTGATTTTGTTTTTCTCTTCCTATGCCCATTCCAACATTCACACATCCATGTCCACTGATACATGATTTAATAATAATCTATTGGCAAATCTGCTCTAGTTTCACATGCTATCCAAAATAAAATATATCCTATTGCATTGTACAACTGATTTTGTTTTTCTCTCCCTATGCCCATTCCAACACCCACACATCCATGTCCACTGATATATGATTTAATAATAATCTATTGGCAAATCTGCTCTAGTTTCACAAGCCATCCAAAATAAAATATACCCTATTGTATTGTTCAATTGATATTAAACAAATTTCATAATCCTACATCATATGTTTCCTTCCTACATTTTGTATAAGTTTATTTTCTTCTTTTTGCAGCTTGTATCTTAGAAAATACCTGAAAACCATGATGAATATTCATGAAAGCAAGAACAATTCTTACACTGTGAAATTCTTGGAATAGCTGTTCCACACAGGAGAGATACATATGAGAAAACTGTGGAGTTAGATTGTCCATGAATTCATATCTCAAAAACACATGATGTTACGCACTGGAGAGAAACGTTTCCACTGTGAAATTTGTGGATATAAAACATCCCGAAATGCAAATCTCAAAAAGCACATGTTAACACATACTGGAGAGAGACCTTTCCACTGTGAAATCTGTGGTTGTAAGTTTTTTCAAAATTCACATCTCAAACGACACATGTTAACACACACTGGAGAGAAACCCTTTCACTGTGAAATCTGTGGATTTAAGTGTTCCCAAAGTTCAACCCTTAAAAAACACATACTAACACACACTGGAGAAAAACCTTTCCACTGTGAAATCTGTGGATTTAAGTATTCCCAAAGTTCAAATCTCAAACAACACATGCTAACACACACTGGAGACAGACCTTTCCCCTGTGAAATCTGTGGTTGCAACTTTTCTCAAAATTCACATCTCACACAACACATGTTAACACACACAGGAGAGAAACGTTTCTACTGTGAAATCTGTGACTGTAGGTTTTCCCAAAATTCCCATCTCAAACAACACATGCTAATACACACTGGAGAGAAGACATTCCACTGTGAAATTTGTGAATATAAATCTTCCCGAAATGCAGATCTCAAACGACACATGCTAACACACACTGGAGAGAAACGTTTCCACTGTGAAATCTGTGGTTGTAAGTTTTCGGAAAGTTCAAGTCTCAAACGACACATGCTAACGCACAGTGAAGAGAAACCTTTCCACTGTGAAATCTGTGGTTGTAAGTTTTTCCGAAATTCACATCTCAAACGACACATGTTAACACACACTGGAGAGAAACCATTCCACTGTGAAATCTGTGGATTTAAGTGTTCCCTAAGCTCAAGTCTCAAACAACACATGCTAAGACACACAGGGGAGAAACCTTTCCACTGTGAAATCTGTGGATTTAAGTGTTCCCAATGTTCAAATCTGAAAAGACACATGCTAACACACACAGGAGAGAAACCTTTCCACTGTGAAATCTGTAATGGTAAGTTTTCCCGAAATTCACATCTCAAACAACATATGCTAACACACAGTAGAGAAAACTTTCCACTGTGAAATCTGTGGACTTAAGTGTTTCCAAAATTCAAATCTCAAATGGCATGCTAAGACATGTTTGAGAGAAATCTGTGGATTTAAATTTCCCAAAACACTTTTCTCAGACAACTCTTGTTAACACACGTGAGAATCTGTTCAACTGTGAAATCTGTGGATGTAAGGAGTTAGAAAATTAGTGATAAGTAGTTGGTAGGCTGATATATATACCATGATAAGAAAACAACCTACAATGATATTGTCAGTATTTGATGTGGAATATATGGTACAGTGTAACCCAGATATCTTTATCTGATTATTTTTGGTCTGTTCTTCATTCTTATTGTTATTTATTGATAATTTTTCAATTTTCCCAAAATTTATCCCACATAAATAGACACATTTAGAAGGTTTTGTTTTGGGATACATCTGATGTTGCATTTGCTTGGAATTCTGCACTGTGTACTAGTGCAAGTCGATTTTGGAACTGTGGTAATGTAGTGGTTATTATAGTTGGGGTTTAACGTGATAAATAACGACACAAAATATTTTTTTCACAAACTGTTACTGTTAAGTGAGCAAACCATTTTAAATGAAACTTTGAAAATTAGAGCTTTGGCATCTTCTTCTGGTGATCAGTAAAAGATTTAATGCCATCAAAAAAAATTCTGTACTTTTGAGGAAGCAAAAATGTGTAAATGTCATTTAATTAAGAAAATTGTCAATTGCAATATTTTCATTGTTCTCAATAAATAAATAAAAAAGTAAATAAGAATTATAAATAAGGATTATAAATAATGAAAAAATATTCACTTTTAAAGCTGAAATTGAGATTAAATATACAGTGTCTACATAATTGACAGGGATAAAAGATTGCTTCTTTTTTTTCTTTATTGTGGAATTTAGGCCATGTTATTTTTTAAGGGAAAAAATAGACTTTAATCATCAATAAAACGCCATAAAACTGAGAAATTTCTTCTTTTTAATGATAATAAATATAGTTTGTTTATGAATATCGTTTTTCAGAATTTTATTTTTAAAAGCAAGAACACTTTGCAGTAAAGTACAATACTTCTTTTTATTAATAGTTACTATTAATTGTTGTAGGCTTAGTTGTATAAATATATGATAACACCAAGAGTATCTACTTGCAGCTCGGATTAGATGTGTAAATTAGTGTAATGATGTGACTAGTGCACACCAGAATTTTTGGTGTTATCATGTGCATGTATGTGTTATTATTATGTATTGTAATTGTTAGAGAGTTCAAGATCTTGAGGCAGAAAGCCAAGAATACATGCTTCAATGTGTATTGGATTACTTTAATAATATTTACACTTATTCACCATACAGCTGGTACAAGCTTTGGGTAAACTCATCAAAAACTATTTGAGGTCTTTTATATCTACAAACCAGTCTTGTTGATTGATCATGAGTGAGTATTGAATCTGGCATTGCCAGACAAATTGGTTTTGATAGTGTTATTAGAAATTTTGCAAAAATCCAGAAAAGCACATTTTAATTATCAGTTCTGTCCTAATTTGGAATAAAGAAAACAAGTGACCAAATGTTACATTTAATTACAGATTCAATCAACAATGTATTTTCCCTGATTATCTATGACTTCCTTCCATTTATTAACAAGCTTACTAATTCCTTTACTGTAAAATTCTTTTGGCTTTGATTTGAAGAACTCACAAATGTCAGTTTTAACCTCTTCCTGTGTTATAAAAGCTGTTTCTTCCAAATGATTCTGTAAGCTATGAAACAAATGGTAGTCTGAAGGAGTAAGATCGGGAGAATAAGTTGAATGAGGAATTTTCTCCCAACCAAGTTCTTCAATCTTTTGTGACGTGATTCTTGCTGTGTGGGGTTGCACATTGTCCTGATGAAACATCACCTTTTTCGATTCACTAGAGCAGGTCTTTTTTTCCTCTGTTCAAACACTAATTGCTGACAGTATATTTGAGCATTAATTGTTGCATTAGGTGGTAAGAATTCAAAGTGGATTATTCCTTGGCGATCTCACCAGATTGAAAGAAGAACCTTTTGCCCATGAAGTTCTCTTCTCGGCTGTGGTCCTTCCCCTTTACCAAGCCACTGTCTACGATGCTGAACATTTTGATAAAAGATCCATTTTTTGTTGCCAGTCACAAGTCTATCCAAAAAAGGTGAAACAAGTTGGTGAGAATGGAAAGAAGAGCAGATGTCAACTCAGGATTTGAGGTTTGTTTTCAGACAATTCATGAGGCACCCATTTTCCAAGTTGTTGAAGATGACAATGAACAGTTGTATGGTTTGAACTGAAAAACACTGCCAATTCCTCAACTGATAAAGCAGGATTTTCTTCAAGGGCTGCTTCAAGAAGCTTTTCATCAAACTCAACTGGACGTCCGGTTCGATCTTCAAGGGTGAAATCTCCACCTCTGAATTTTGCAAACCATTTTCTGCAAGTTCTTTCATTCACGCATTCCTCTCCATCAACTGAGTGAATGTTTCTAGCCACTTCGGCTGCTGAGTTTCTTTTCTTGAACTCATAAAGCATTATGTGCCTCAAATGATTCCATGTAAGCAGGGTTTTAATCAAACAAAATTTCATTTTATTGTTCTCTGAAATAAAATTTGATCAGTTTAAATGCATCTAAACATAAAAATAATGTTCAGCTTCATTAGACATTATAAAATAGTCTTTAAATTTTGTTCATTTTAACAAAAAGTTAAAATTCGGGCAGAACTTAGGGGATGACCTGATAGTACTCTACTTCAATGATAAATTTGGTTTTTATTTAAAATTATTTTCCATTCAAAGAAATTATGAATATTTAAAAATCATTTCACTATGAAAAAACCTAAAATGCTGTATTAACTTACATGGAGATTTACTAGTGGTGGTGGCTTGTGTATATGCATTGCAGAACTGAAGTTAGAGTTAAGAAAAGAGGCCATTCGACACCTGATATTCAACTATCTCAGTCAGGAATAAGCAGCAATAAGAGGTATATTAGTAGCTTGATAATGATAACATTCCAAATAATTAGTCTTATTTTTTCTTCTTTCTTTATACTTTTACATTTTATAATCCTTAATGTCAGTAGCCATCCCTTTGTTCATGAAAAATTACATAAATCCTTGTATGGAACTGTGTGTAAAGAAGTGTTTGACTGTTGTGCACCTACATGCATGTTCGAGAGAAGAAGGTGAATGCTGCTTGGAGAGAGCACTGTCGACCCTGTTGTCCGAATGTAAAGCTAGTGTTTATATTTGATACAATATGTCTTCTGCTTAAGAACTGTGTACCATATTCTTTAATGTTATAAATTGTTGATGACATGATTCCAGCTATTCTATTAAATTCATTTTTTTTTTGGTTGTTTTATTGTATAGAAAATATTAATAATTTAGCCATGACCTTGAATCTCAATGCAGTAAATTCTGTGATAGTGAACTTGAAAAGCTTAAGTTTTCAGTTGGCTCTCCATAAGAAAGTTACAGTCAAGAAATGAAGCCGTTCAACACCTGACATTCAAATAGCTCAACTAGGAATAAGTAACAACAAGAGGTATATGTGTAACTTTAATTCTGAATGGTACCAACAAAAAAGTTGTCTCTGTGAATGAAAAGTGGAAAATGCATTGTTTTGTTTCCTGTGTTTGCTGTTTTGAGGTGATGTAACATGGACAAAAGTTGGTTTGAGAAATATGAAAGAAAAAACTTAATAACATGAACAGTCAAAGAAGCATATTGAAAATATGGTTTCACTGTCACTTTTAGGAAATGTGTAGTCCATTGGTCCTTAATATTTATTTTACAATTTTACATGTGTTTTGAAATAACAATAAAAAGCATGTTTTACATTGGCTTGTGAACTTGAAACTAATAGTGTCTAATTTGGGTGACATGTAGTATTTGCCTTTGATTGTGTTATAGACAAGCGTATGGTTGCAAGAAAGAAATATGACAACAGCAGAAATAGATTTACGGGATTTATTTCAACAGGAACGTGTGGGTTTTCGACAGCTACTTTGTGGTATAGTTCATAAGCCGGCTCCGGATCTGGGTTGATCTCTCATAGTAGTTCTCGCTGGTTGCGTGGCGCTACTGCTGCTGTCCGCTCAGCCTGACTGTGACAGGTCTCTTCCCTGGCCTCCTGTTGACTGCCCGTTGTACTTCCGTGTGACCCCTTTTATGGCCACTTTTTATGGCTTAACAGGCTCGAAAAACGACGCGAGTATAATTAGGAGGGAAGCATTTTTATTGGTCGAAAAAATAAAAACACTTGAAAATATTCTTTTTATTTTTCGACCAGAACTCGTACGTCGGGAACATGCGTAAACGGAGATAATGGTCATTTTGTGACGGGGCTTTGTCCTGTTCACATTCGGCTCTCGCTCTTGAGTATGTTAGTTTATTTGCCTGTAAATCAGCTGAGTTATGTCTTATTTTATTTTATTTTATAATAATTGCAAAATTGAGTCTCTTCAAGTCAATACCTAAATACACGTGGCCATTTTGTTACTGGGACTATTGGCACACATGTTTGTAGGTTGGGTTACTTTTACTATGATACTATCACATACTAACCATTGATAAGATTGAAAATGTTATTCATGTTGCCGTTGAAATGCAAAAGGGCTTGGCATTGTCTTTCAAATAAATTTTTGATATACCTGTTAAATCATTTGCATTTACAAACATACGTATACGAATTCAGAAGAATCGAAAAGGAGTAAAAATATTCTTTAGTTGAATTAGTCTTTGGATAGTTGTTCCACAGAGAAAACTGGGATTCAGAAAATATTTTTTAGTAGTTGCTCGATTGTCTCTCATGTTGGTGTTATGGCTAATAACACTAATATCTGCTCCTGTGTCTATTTTAAATTTCACAAGTGTACAGCAAATTCTAGCTTTGCAAATCACGGGTGGAGTGTTTTATTTATTTAAATAAATAAAACACTCCACCCGTGATTTGCAAGGATTTATTTCAAAAGTTCAGGTCACATGTCTGGTGAAAGTGTTGAAAAGTTGCTGGTTAAGTCCAGTGGTAAACCTTCCGTAGTATTTTAACCGAAGTGTACAGAGAAAGTTATTTGAAGTCTGGACGATATAGCCAAAGATAAGTTCAATTTGAATGTCCGGTGCTGGCGTTGAGTGGTTGCTCATCAAGTCCAATGGTGAACCTTTCGTAGTATTTTAACTGAAGTGGACAGAGTAGATTGTTTGAGTCCGGATGATATGCATGCAGCAATTTCCTAAAGCAGGCCAGTAAGGTAGACAGGAAAACCGGAATCAAGAACCTAGTGTAGCCAGAAGTTCAGGGCTGTTGGAGGCAGGTTCATTAATGCCGATCATCCAGTTAAATAGTGGTTGCTGGTTAAGTCAGTTGATCAAATCCATGCTGAAGCAGCAAAAAATATAGTTCAATTTCCGGGTAGTTTAGGTCGTGATTACCGGTCCTGGCCTTAGTGGCTGCGTGTTAAGTTACGCTCCAATTTTTTTGTTGTCTGCCAACTTGACGATAGTTGGAAACTTTCCTTCTCTCTCTACTTCGCTTCTTGCTTCTGACTCCTTGCCAATTCTCGGCGTTCCGTCCCTACTGGCTGCCTGCACGTCGTCCATAACATTTCCCATCCACTACGTTTGTAATTATTATGGGAGGTTAAAATATCGGACTCGACCAAGACACACGCAACGCCTGCACTGGACCTTCGACATGCCCGAACAACATCGCAACGCCAGCTCCTCTTTCCTTCCCAACTCGTCAAGTTGGCATCCCGGCAACTACCAACTTCAACTACAGCGATCATCTCCACCTGCATGACCAGCAGCAATCACCTGTAACAACCAACCTCGACCATCAATGCCTGCGCCGGAACTTCTGCATCTCTACCGTTGCGACCACCTTTATTTCTTTTCTATAATAAATTAGCTTGTATCTTCTATATCTTTGTTCTGTCGTTTATGTCGTTTCACCTTGTCAGATTTAACGTCTTCGAAAATGTTAGCGGGCCTCTTGTGACCTCATCATCCTTTCGTGATAAGGGGGCGCTCGAGGGGTCCGCTACACTTGTGTCGCGGTATTTACGGCCTAAAAATCAACCCGTACATTTTTTACTTTACGAATGTGTAAGCAAGAGAAACAGCAGAAACGGTTTTATAAACAACGAAGAATATTATATTTATATCTGTAATGATAGACATAAATAGGGGTCACTATTTTTGTTGGTCTTATGTCTCTTTGACTGCGTATTTATGTTTTTTTTTTTACTAATTAAATGTTTTTTTTTTACTAATTAAATATTTTTTTTATCTGAGCTCATAAAAGTTGAATGAACTTGCCGCTCAAAATGTTCACTGTGAGAATTTTAGTGTTTTTCAATTTACTGGCGACTTTCCAATAGTGTCACAGGGGTCCTGTTTGGGAAAAAGAAATTGGTGACTTCAATTCCTCAAGGTAAAAAATAAATAAATACAGTGTAACCCGGATATAAGAGAGATTTTCTCTGGTCCCAAATTAGAGCCATACTTACCTAAACAAAAAAGACCGAACCCGGATATAAGAGACTTCTTCTCCGGTCCCGACAACTCTCTTATATCCGGGTTACACTGTACTAAAAAAATGTAATAAAAGAATAAAAATACTTTTGTCTTTTCCTCTTAATAATAACAAACATTTTGACGATAAAACTTCTTCTTTCTTAAATTTGGGGCCTTTTTTTCATCATGCTATGCTACTTTCAGCAAGCAAACCTAATGGTACTCCGTTGATACAAGAAAAAAAAAGAAAAAAAGAAAAGAAAAACTACACAGAAATAGTAAATATGTTCTTGTGATCTCGCGATGACGTAAAATTAAAAAAATATCTATTAGGTTGGTGCGAAAATAATGACGTAATAATGTCGTTTTTTTATGTATTTTTTAACGTCAAAAAACGACATTGTTACGTCATTATTTTTGCACCAACCTAATAATTACCATGATTCCATACAAAAAGTAAACCGTCCTACTAGTGGGAAATGTAGAAACTTTCTATTTGTTAAATGGCCTCTTGCAAAGAGAGCACATGGAATTGGGAAGCTGCAGAAATGAAGATCACAGATATCATAAAAATCACTTCTCTTCTTAAGTTTTGCTTTTACTGATAGACTTACAACTTCCAAAACGCTATTATTCACAAACAGGTAATATTCTAATAATCACATTACAAGTACTTACTCCACCGAATTTGTACAAAAAAAAAAAAAAAAAAAATCTATCGTATTATTTATTGTAAATATTTCGCTTTGTTGTTGTTGTTGTTGTTACAATTATATGTTGAATTTTACTAACCAAAAACAGGAGTCAAGCAAAGCCGATCATAACAATGTATTTTAAAAAAACAAACAACAACAAAACAAACAAAAAACATGTACTTTTAAGTCACCCTGGTAAAATATTGATGAAACGATATCCCCAGAACAGCAAGCATGAACCACTGGTCGATTACGTGGAACTCCTGGAACCAAATCCACAATATGCCCACACCAGGAAATTAGATAGGAGTGAGGCCACTGTCTCACTTAAACATTTAGAGATTCCTAAATGGAACTGACGACAGCAGCTTTGCTGAATTACGACAGGTTTGTAGCGACTGCTACGCTTTCCACGCCCACAATTTATTCGTCTGCGATTGGATAGATACTGCTCTTCCATAAGAGAATTTAGCAATCGCAGTCACCACTTTGAATTTTCCTGCCGTGAAGAACTTGTTCTCATCTGTCTTTGTTGCAAAATCAGTGATTGGTCGAATTTTAACCAATCAAACATTTTTGTGCTAAATCTATTTTCCCGCGTTGTCGTCTGGAGCCTACCAGCAGCTTTATAAACAAGTAGTTTGTTTCCACAAATCCACAACTTTACTCGCAACGCACACACATATTCTTCTTCTCTGTGACTAAGCAAAGTTCATGAACCAGCACTCTATATATTTCTCAAAACAACACACTTCTTAATTGACTGTATTCCTTTCGACATCAGACTCTATTCAACATAGAATCCTGAACATTCTTATTCAAGAGAAATTCTTTCGAACATTCAATCTTATTCAGAATACAGTTAAAGGGAAGCAACTTTCCCCCCTTAATTACTACACACCATTACATGATTGTATTGTTGATGCACAATTGTTTTGTTATTTTTTTTTTAATCGTTAAATGTATAATAGTTGAATGGTCTTAGAACACGCAATTACATTTGATAAGCTCAACGCATAAACCAAAGCAGCATTTAGGTTCATATTCCCATGGAATTACCAATATCAACGCAGCCTGGAAATCAGTTCCTTAAAAAGACAGATGAACGATTCTACAAAAGTACATAAATAGCCCACAAATGCTACGTCACTCTCTAGTCGAGTTGAAAAACCATCCAACGGCTTTAGACCTTTCTTTCTCATTTTTATTTATTTGTATTTTTTATCGCAATGTTTGTACATTGTCACACCCAATTTCTTTCCTGGTGCGGTGGTGATTGTGGTAAAATATTATTATTATTATTATTATTATAGTTATATCTGCCTTTATTAAGGGATTATTCTCCCTTAATAGAAGAGTTCTAAAATCGTCGTCTTTGTTTACAACCTCGTATGTCTGAGTTGAATAAAAGTAAAACCTTAATTGCCCAAAGGTATTTTCTTCAGTCTCATCATTTGCCACAACTTAAATAATTTCAGTTTTTGATTAATTTCCATTCTATACATTTTTAATGGTATATGAAAATAAAATTAATTCTAATTTTCATAAAAATTTTTAACTTTTGGTTACTTTGTGTAAAAAAAAAAAAAGCATAAAGAAATTCAATTTCTATATTATTTCCCGTTTGACCCCTGTATTTTTACCATTTCACGCGTGCATTGAGATGACAAAAAAGACGTTCTCTCCGAATGACAAAAAAAAAAAGAGTGTCATTTACGGTCCTGTGACCTTGAAACTGGAAACATCATGGGTTTCAGCGCGTAAATACTCAACCCGTATAAGAAGTCTCTCATATCCGGGTTTGGTCTATTTTGTTTAGGTAAGTTAAAGTATGGCTGTGATTTGGGAACAGAGAAAATCTCTCTTATATCCGGGTTACACTGTACGTTATTTTCGCTATATCGAGTATATATTTGTAAATTTACTGATTTTTTTTTAAACAAGTTACAAACAAATCTCTTGGATAAATATTGAATTTTACAGAGGTTTTTAATTTTATTTTTGTTGTTTTCATTTTGCGTTAATAAAAGTTTATATAAAGTCAGAAAAACAGATTGCGATACAAATACAATGTTTTGGTTTGACATCTGTACATTGAATAATTAATTTTTAGAAGGAACAAATTCCTCTTTGACACCGGTTATTGTAATTTCTTTCTTCTGTTCAAAAACTACATCCGTTCTATTTTGAAATCCTTTCTTAATTGCTGTTCATTTGAAAATAGGAAGTTTTATTGATCGAGCTTGAGAAAAAAAAAAATCAAGTCCAACAACAACAGCAGCAACATAATCCCGATTGTTTTTCTATGAAAAAGTTTTAGAGAGATTCTCCCTGAAAAGGTAAGTCGATAACCGTCACGGTCTTCCTGAAAGCCCCTCCCTGCAAAAAGAAACGCAATTTAAATAATTTAAATGTCTCCTGTGAAATAAAAGCGAAATTTCTTTCAAAGATGATAGCCTAAAGCTAATAAGAATTGACAAAAAACAAAAAAAAAATTAATTTCTGTATATAATTAATTTTTTTTAGGTACCTCCACCTTTATTGCTGAAAATAAAAAAGTTAAAGACTAAAAGAGCATACCATGATGAAAACCTCCCCAACAGTGTCGGGGTGGAGGGCGGTCGATGGCCCCGGGCGGCACTTCCGTGGAATACTTTTGTTTTTATTTAACAAATACATAAAATTAGATATTAAAAATTTTAAAAATAAGTTTTAATTTTAGTTTTAAAAATGTTTATATTTGGCTGCTGGTAATTTGGCCAAACCTGCGAAGAAAATTTTAGATAGGGTTCGAATGACGCCAGCAAGTTTCAAAAAAATGTTTATATATTGTTTACTACAAAAAGCGCTGTCTGGCGGTTGGGATGGACCCCACCTACACATGGTGATCAATTTGGGCTGGTCACATTAAGTATACGATTTACCCCCTCCCACTTCGTTTTTGTGAGCACCAACTTGATTCCAAAGTCTATGTGAGAAGTTCATTTCTTTCATTTTGATTTTTCATGTCTGTGAACGAACTGGTAGTGAAAAGAAAGTTCAAAATTTAAAACGTGTTTTAAGAAACAAACGAAAAATCATTTGTTAGCAATATTTTTTTTATTAACCTTTGTTTCATATTTAAAATGACGTAAATGTGAAATTTTCAAATTGTTTTGTAGATCTTTATTTCAATTGTACTAACTAGGCACCTCCACATTTCGCTAAAAAAGGACTCAAAACAAAATTTTATCCTCATTAAGAAGAAAGAACAAAGTATTTTTAAAAAATCTTTTCTGACACATTTGAAATTTTGGTTAAAATCCTGTTTTTTTTTTTTTTTTTTTTTTTTTTTATTTTTAACATCATCGTTGACGTAGTTAAATTAATTAGTTGGGGATGCACAGAATAAATTAAGATTTTTTTTGCTATGGTGTTAGAATATATCAGAAGGAATTTTTGTCAGGTTGCGTGATCTTCTCTTGCATAACACAACAATACTTAATAATAATATAAAAAAAAACAAGGCAAAAGTTCCCGCAAAACAATATGCAATTCATACAAACAAATGCATTTATACAATAGAACAATACAAAATATATACAAAATATTATTACAAGATATTATTGTGTTGTTATGTTTGTTAATGGATGAAGATTTTGTTTGTTTTTTTGGTGTCTTGGTGTATTTGTATTAAGAATTCGTAATTAGTGTTTAAACACCGTTATTATGTTCGTGTTGTTCTTTTTGTATGGTTTAGAATTGAGTCATTCAGAAGTAGTCTACCCTTAACTGTAAGTATGAAATATGTTCAATAATAGTATTTTTATTATTTACTTAAATTTTTGTGAGCGTTAATAATTCACTTTGGATAAGTAAAGTCTTGCGAGTTGAAGTTCTTTGTATTCACAGAGTAATCTTCGAGTTTGTATTCACAGAGTAATCTTCGAGTCGAGTTTGTGGGTGAGTCAGTTGTGGGTTTATTTTGCGCAGAGAAAATTATAATCGCAAGTTACGTGGATTCTTCTCTGTGTTCGCTGGACTGACTATATTTTAGTCACCCCGCCACGTGGGCATCATGTGGCATAAGGCCGGTCTAACGTGGGATCTCCGAGCCCGTGGGCTCTGCCAAAAATATGCCCATTGAACCCGTATAAACGGGTTCAGGGTCGGTTTACCTCCCTCAAAGAGAATCCGCCCTTCCGCGTAGCCTCCGAGTTCCTCCCCGCCCGAAGGCAGAGAGTTCAACCAATCAGCCGGTCGACCGAGATCGACTTGAACTACTGACGATATTCAGTAAATCCCCCCCCCCCAACACACTGGGGTTTCATGTGAAGTCCGGTTATTTAATGTGGGATCTCCGAGCCCATGGGCTCAGCGACAAAATATGCCCATTGAACCCGTATAAATGGGTTCAGGTCTGGTTTACCTTCCCGAAAGAGAATCCGCCCTTCGGCGTAGCCTCGTTTGGGTTTCTCCCTGCCCAAAAATTTTGATGAATAATAAATTTTTATAAGAATTGTTTTCATTTTTAAAATTTTTAATTAAATCATTTAATTTGAAAATCATTTACTTCAGTTGTTTTAGGTGATATTGTAATTAAGTGGAAAATCTGTTTATGAAGCAAAATTGAAAAGTTTAGTAAAAACTTGTTGACACCCAGCATTTTTTAAACAATTTCTACAAATTTTAGCATTAATTTTTTTCTTAATATGGTATGCTGTACATGCCATAATTATGTAAGTTTATGTATCGTAAGAGTTGTCTTCATTTATAGAGAAATTCACTTGTCTGCAATTCATTATTCATTCAACTTTAAAATGAAAAGTAAGATATTTAGAAATATAAATTATTATTATTATTATTATTAAATAAAATACCATTTCATAAACTGAGTTACCTCTATCATGGCATTTCAGTCATATCTCGGTTATCAAATTTTAAAATTAATTCAAGATTAGATTTTAGCATTTTTTTCATAAATCATATTTAAACATAACTAAATGTCAAAATATTAGATAACTGCTAAAAATATGTTCATTTGTAAAAATTACGATGTGGTTTAACACCCACCTTCCAGCCACCACCAAAAAACAAAACTTAGATTTCATAAATTTATATCAATTTGGTCATCCATACAACCCGTCAACATGTTGACCTCATCAATGCGACAAGAACAACATTAGAACAACAAGAGCCATCATTAAGAAATGCATGTAGACTACTTTTTTATGCTATAGATAAGATAGATATGTTTCAAATCGGATTAATTTATCTTTAAATTTTCTAATTTTACTCAACACACATCACAAATATATATTCTATTTTTGGATAATTTTCAAAATTGATAATTTAGTTTTGTTAAGAAATTTCTTAAAAGTGAGAAGATGGCCACTTGTAAAGAGTTTTTTTTTTTTTTTTAAATTGAGCAAATATTTGATATTCCAATCTATATAATTTCTACTTGAAATAAATCTGAGTATTTTGCTTACTAAAAATAGTAAATTTAATCCTTTAGCTTTCAATCAAAGCTAAAAAGAAATCTTCAATAATGCGTTTTCATTTAAAAAAAAAAAAAAAAAAAAATTCATTTTAAACCTTAGGTATCAAAATTTATACTGAAATATTGGAAGGGGATATACTATAGGGACCATTGAAATAGTGGAGGTGCCTATACTACAGGGACCATTGAATTTTCTCACCCATTTTGCTCGGTATTCACCCAAATTTTGGATAAAATTGATTGTTGGTCTTTGTTGTTTTGTTGGCCCTTTGTCAACCTTATATATAATCTTGGTCTTACTTTCAAGTTTGAAACTTTAAATAAAAATCTCCCCATCCAATCCTTTACCTGGAGATGAAGAGAGCAAAACCAAGTGGTTCTCAGTTTCGGAAACAGAAGAAGGCAAGAAAAACAAAGAAGAGAATTGGAAGTGTTTTTAAAGAAGAAAGTAAAAAAAAAAAAACACAAATTGCACCTGCAGTTGCAGAAAGAGATCATGATCGCAGAATCTAAGGAAGAATGAAGATGAGCCAGATCTGAAGAAAAAAATAAATAAAGATGGACAGGTTTTGAGTGGGAATAAAGATGAGAAGGAACCATTTAGTGACAAAGAAATTAAAAGTGAAGAAGAAATCCATGATAATGATGGCAGCCATTTATATTGGAAAGTAAAGGATTTGGGAAGATTGAAGAAACCAGTTGCGGATATACTAATCCAGAAATTGGTAAAACAAGGATTGGAAGATTTACAGCATTCTAATTGTCCATTTGTTGCAGATGATCAAGAGAAGTCTTTGTCAACACAGTGGTTTGTCAAGTGGTCAGCAAATAGTGAAGCTGTACCAAAAACTTGGTTATTGTACTCTCCCCTTCATGGGCGCTGTTACTGTTTTCATTGCTTTCTTATTTGCAAAGGAGGATGGATTCAGAAATTAGAGGAAGTTAAATCCACAGATTCCAGAGCATGAAAACAGTCCTGTGCATAGAAATTAAAAGGATTAAGTACCTGGATATGAGACGTCATTTTCAAACTCATGTAACAGTGGATGCACCTGTCAGCAGAAAGAAAGTAATGCAAAGTCATTCTGTGTTAATAGTGTTATTTATTTTCTGGGAAAACAATTTGGCCCTCAGAGGGCATAGGGGAGAATCAATAGCAGGGTTATCTGAGAATAATACAAACCAGAATATTGGAAATTTTTTTTTGCTACTATTTAAACTTATGGCAAAATTGATGAATGCTAAACAAGTGACTTACCTCTTGAACAGAACTCAGAATTAAATTGTATATCTCCCTGATGAAAAGATCCCTACAAAAATACTTGATGAAATATCACACAATAATGATGGATTCAACTGCTGACATCCACACGAAGACCAACATTCTTTGACATTATGGTATGTATCCATCAGTCAAAATGAAGTTGAAATTAAGGAAGTATTCTTAAGCTTTTTTCCAACTTGAGAATAGTAGTGCCATCAAAGTTCTCAGCTTTTTAGAACAATATGGTTTACTCATTGAAGATTGTTGTGGGCAGTCCTATAATAATGCAGCTGTGATGGCTGAAGTTAGAAATGGTGTCCAAAAGAAAATGTTGGATGTAAGCCCAAGAGTAATGTTTGCAAACTGTGAAAATCATAATCTCAATTTAGCTTGTCATCCATTCCTGTACAGTAGATCCATGTGTTAAAACATTTTTTGGTGTCCTCAACAGACTGGTCAACTTCTTTTCTGTTCCTTCATCAAGATGGGCAATACTGAAGCAATATATTTCTAGAACAGTGAAAGAACATTGTGATCCAGATGGAGTGCAAGATATGATGCTGTGACTGTAATGTACCAAAGTCTAAATGAAGTAATAGCCTGCCTTGAACATTTCTAACTTAGAGAGTACAGTCAAGAAACAAAATGTGATTCTGGGATACTTATGAACTCATTCCAAAAGTTTTCATTTATTGCCCTACTTCTGACATCCAATTTTATGGTCTGTTGAGAGAGCCCAGAAGAGGATGCAAGATCCTAATGTTAGGTTAAATCAAGCAGATATGGACTTGCAAGGTTTGACCAACATACTGGTAATAAAAAAAGGAAAAAATAATCAGAAATGCTTTGAACTAAGCTGAAAAATATTTTGAAGAATATGGAATTCAAATTGAGCATTGCACTAGAAGGTAAAATATACCTGGAGAAGAAGTTAGAGATGCTGCTTTAACAGCAAAGGAAGAGATGAAAAGAATAATGCATGAAGTTGTCAGTCGTTTGGTTGTTGAGATTCAAGAGAGAAGCCAGTGTTTGGCAGAACTAAGAAAAAGACTTGAATTGCTTCTTAATCTGCATTTATTTGACATTGATGACAAAAATGAAAAAGCATGCATTCGAAATGAATGTTTGGATTTTCAAAATCAGTATCCAGATGATATTGGTTGTGTTCTTTTATAGAGTGATATGATAGATTTTATTTTGCTAATTTGAGCTGGAGTAAAGAGGTACCCTCTGCTCCTACTGGTGTATCAAAGTATATTATTAAATATGGCAAAGAATGTTTTGGCGAATTATCCATGATATACAGACTGCTGCTAACAGTAGCAGTTTCCATTGATTCTTGTGAGTAATCGTTTTCTAAACTTAAAATTATTAAAAATTATTTACATTCAACAATGTCACAGGATAGGCTAGTAAACTTGTCACTTATAAATACTGAAAAAACAATTTCTAACCGAAGAAGCCAAGAAAGTGTTTAAAAAGAATTTGTTGATAAACGTGTGCTATCTGGTATTCTGGGACGGAGGTATTAAATTCAATATTCCACAGACTGATTTATACAAAACCAACAGTTTTCCCTTAACAAAAAGATGTGATCATTCTTCTACAAAATAGGCTCCAGAAAGCCAAGAATTTTTGGAGCAGTGAAATTTGTTTTTTCAGCCAATCAGAATCATTCTTTTAAAAAAAAAATACTGCCCTGGAATTCCATTGTGGTTTTCCTTCCAAAAATATTTAAGGCTCCAGTCTCCAAGATTATAATAATTTTTCCCGCAAAAATTATTAATAAAAACAAATGAACTATTTTATTTTTAGAACAAATGAATATCATTAATTTGATGATTTCAGGAACCCTATTTTTCCTCATAAATAGAGAACTTATAGTAAGTTCTCTGTTTATGAGAAAAAAATAACCTCCCATGCCAAACATGTTACACACTTACACACAGAGTTACACACTATTGACCACATAACGATCTTCTTAAGAAACACCTTATGAATTTTTGTATTTGAATAATATAGAATTACATTGCTTGTTACTTTTTTTCAAAAAGAAAGTTCATAAACTTTCTTTTGTCACTCAACCTTGAAATAAATAAAGAAAATTTGTCCAGTTTGTAAAATGTGTTAATGTATCTTATTTAAACATTCCCTCTGTGATAAACCTTTGGGAACAATGGATCTGTCCAAAAGAAAATAAACTAAGTATACTGTTGTGATCTTGTGTGGGTAGTGGGTGTCAATCACAATCCTCACATGGCCCCTACCAGACCCCTCAGCACACCATTGCTCCCCAAACTTGAGAAAAACACATTTTTGTTGTCATAATTCTTATGTTATTATTAAATGGAAAGACCAAAATATTATTTTATCCTTTTTTTTTCCATCTTTTCTAGGATGTTTGAAATTTTGGTTCAAAATCTTGTTTTTTTTTTTTTTTTCAGCAGTGGCCCAAAGTTAAGTACCTCCACTTGATCACTGAAAAAACAGCATAATATGATGAAAAAAGGCTCCAAATTCAATAAAAAAAAAAAAAAAAAAAAGAGTTTTATCATCAAAATGTTTGTTATTAAGAGGAAAACATTTTTTAAACCTTTCTAACACATTCAAAATTTTGGTTAAAAAACTTCGGCAGTCAATTGAATAGTTAACATTAGATTTTTAGTACCATTTCTCAGGTAAAAAAAAGAAACATTGGGAAATTCTTGTAAAAATCAAATAATTATCTGATTTTAATGAAATTTTTCAAGGACATATTTGTAATTTTTTTTTTTTTTCTTTTTTTTTTTTTCACACATGTTAAACACTTACTTAATTTAATTTCTTGAAATTTCATGAAATTTTCTGCCGCAATTTCTTTTTTTATTTGTTAAAAGTTGAACTCCTTGGAGAATGAAAAAAAAAAAAAAAATTGGATGATTTACAAACTACTGCTGTTTGTTCAAAAATCTGTTCCAAGTGGTAAACTAAAAAATGTAATAAAACTATGCCATTATTTAATTAGAAAAGCTTTTAATTGCTTCTATGAAAAAGATATATTCATCATGAAAATTTTTTTTCCTAAGACAATAGTGTCTTTTGTCTTAAGAAAAATTTTTTTTTAATAAATGAATTTTTACAAGAATTTTTTCATATAATTTAAAAATCATTTAGAATTCTGCATTACATCCTTTCTTTTAAATGACATTGTAATTACATGGAAACCATATTTACAATTCAAAAATTGCAAAGCTTAATGTAAGTCATTTTGCACAAAGATCATTAAAATAATATTTAATTTTTTTTAGTTTAAATATTCCCATTTTTCCTTGTATGGGATTCTATATATGACATTATTATTAAAAGGTCACATGTTGTAAGTGTTGTCCTTTCTTTACAAAGAAATTTGCTTGTTTGCAATTTGTAATTCATTGCATGTTTCTTTCTCAACAGGCTTTGCACATCATCACTTCAGAGTTTTAAAACTTTAACATTTAAAAAAGATAGAAAATATAAATTAATAGTGAATAAAATACCATAACATTTCATAAATTATTGAGTTACCTTTATCATAGTATTTCATTAATATCTTAGTTATTGAATTTTAAATAAGTATTATAGCATTTAAATTTTTTTTCATGAAAGCATCTTCAAATCTAAGACTATAACACTATAGTAACTAAAAGTCAATAAAATATTAGCTAATTGCTGAAAATATGCTAATTTGTAAAAGTTAGTAAGTAGTTAAAAACTAAAAGTATATGTTCACTTAAATTTCACAAATTTATGCCAATTCTGGTCATCCATACTTACCTGTTAACACCTTATATCATCAAAAATAACATACCGGTCAGAAAAAATATAGAAATGCTTTTGTACTACATATTTATGTTATAAGCAAGTAATATTTGTTTCAAAAGATTAACTTTAAATTTACTAATTTTACACAATGTATCACAAATGTATATTTCATTTTTGGAAGATTTTTAAATCTGATAATTAAATTTTATTTACAAATGTGTTAAAATATAAGTAAAAGATTTTGTGAAAGTAAGCAAGTAATTGGCATTACAATATATAGAATCTCTTATACTGGAAATAGTAAATTTAATCCTTTAGTTTACATTGTTCATCATATTCACAATGTTTCGGGAGTTGTACACTCCAGCCTTCTTTCAATTTTTTATTCACTACTGCTGTAACCAGGTATTTAACTCAACTTTTTGGGTCTAGTCACTGGATCTAACCAATGCCTTGATTCACTGGGACCTGTGTCCTTGAGGTCATCTGTGTATGAATTTTGGGGACTTATAAACTTAATGTCTCAGCAACCATATTTCAACAAGTTATATTGCAATTTTTGCTGTTATTATTGCATGTACATTTTTTTTTATCAGAGCTCATATTGTTGTTGTTTCTTTTCTCTAGCTCTCCTTATTGTTCCCATATTGTATTTATTTCTATGCATGGCCAGTTTAGGAGATTTTTGTAGCCTAGCGTATGTGCTGATGCCTTAAGTGACGTTATCTATTATTTCAACCCCATCCCACAGAGGATGATGATCTCCTTTTTCTGTCCATATGTGGTCAGCTACACCTGATTTTTCTATTTCCCTTTGTGGCTTTACAGTGATCTTGCATTATTAGTTTAAGGGGTCAGCCTTTAAGGGGGCTCTTACTCAGAAGAGGTGTCTGCGAAGAGGGTAGGCAGACCAAAGCTGTTTTTTGAGTATTGTTATCCTCTTTTACCCTTCTGTCCCAGTTTGTTAGAACTGCTGCCATGTACCCATGGTAGTTGTTACATTGTAGGGATCACTTATACTAAGTATTTCTTGATAATATGTCTCTGGGTTGCCACTTATGACTTTTGCTTGATGTTGTAAGCAGCAGACAATCCCTTTCTTCACACTGTATGTTTGTTTGGTGTATGTTGGCTTGCAGTATATGGATGTCTTGAACCTATGCTCTGTTCTTTCTCCATTGCTAAGCCTTCATCCTGTTGATATATGTCTGATCCCATTCTGAAGTGTGTTGTTTATCTACAGAAGATCAGCATCTCCATTATGTTATCTATTGATATACAGGTCTGTTTTAGGGATAAGACTGAGACCAGTCTAGTATATATTTAAAAGTCATGACATGATAGTGAAGTAATCTTGTTTCTCTACAAAATGTTTGATCTTCACTGGCAGTGACTACTGCTGCATTACTGAAATCATAATTACACATATCACTCATATATTTTCACTTCCCATATTAATATATCATTTCTGCCTTTTTTCTTCACAGATGGTTTTGCTGTACAAAAACTGCAGTTGTTATTGAGAATTTCAATAAAGGAAAAAAAAAACCTTTCACTTTTCATGAAAACAGACAAATATATGCTACATGGTTCATGTGAAAATTATAGATGTACATTGTCAAAAGCATGATAATGAACTTCACTTGGCAAGAATCAATGTACTTTGAAAAGTGGTTTATCTTTCTACAAAAACACATTTAGTATTATGTATGATTAAGCAGGAAAGACCTGCTATATCCAGGTAACATCTGCTAAACTGTTGTGAAGTTGGAGATAATAGGCCAGATGGAAACACGTATTACAAAGAAACCAAATACTTGTGAAGTTTGTGGATCTACCTTCTTACGCATGTCAGATATGGTCAAACATATGCGTACACACACTGGAGAGAAACCATATTCTTGTGATGTTTGTGGATCTGCATTTTCATGGAAGATATGTTTAGTGAATCATATGCGTACTCACACTGGAGAGAAACCATATACTTGTGAAGTTTGTGGATTTGCATTTTCACAGAAGTCATATGTGGTCAAACATATGCGTACACACACTGGAGAGAAACCTTACTCCTGTGAAGTTTGTGGAGCTGTATTTTCACAGAAGCAAGATATCGTCAAGCATATGCGTACACACACTGGAGAGAAACCATATTCTTGTGAAGTTTGTGGATCTGCATTTTCATGGAAGATATGTTTGGTGAGCCATATGCGTACTCACACTGGAGAGAAACCATATATTTGTGAAGTTTGTGGATCTGCATTTTCACGCAAGTCAATTATGGTCAATCATATGCATACACACACAGGAGTGAAACCATATTCTTGTGAAGTTTGTGGATCTGCATTTTCACGTAAGTCAAGTATGGATATTCATATGCGTACACACACTGGAGAGAAGCCATATTCTTGTGAAATTTGTGGATCTGCATTTTCACAGAAGTCAAATTTAATGAGACATATGCGTACACATACTCGATAGAAACCGTATTCTTGTGCTGTTTGTGGATTTGCATTTTCATGGAAGCCAAATTTTATCAATCATAGTTGTACACACACTGGAGAAAAACTATAATATTGTGAATTTGGTGGTTCTACATTTGATGTTTTGTGACCGATCTATGTAAACACACTGGAGAGAAAAAATATGTATTTTCTGACAAATCAGTTTTGGGGCCTCATGTGAATACACAGTCGACAGAAGCACTATCTTAGTGCATATTTATTTTCTGAATAAGAAAATTAATATTTTGGTGCATCATGTGAAAATATATATCAATGTTGGCTTACGAGAAACTTTCTTGGTTCATTTTTTTGGTTGAAGCACCTGAACTCATATTTTTGTTGTCATTTCTTAATACAGAATTTTGAAAGATTTTAAATGTTTTTAAATTATTTTAATCAAGTTTTATTTAAATTAAAATAATTCTAGTAAAAATACATTATTTATTGAAAAAATTACAGTGCTTTATTTTATTCATAAAAGCAATTAAAATTATCTCAGTTTTATAATAAAATCATAATAATTGAAACAAAACATGATGATTTAAATGTTGCAAGGACTTATAACAAATATAAACACTATGCAGTACAGAAAAGAATTTCTTGTAATTTCAAAATTAAAGGAGTTGGATAGAATGGATTAAAAAAGAAATTCTAGGATTCTCTAAAAAATCAAATGATTAAAAAATAATCTTTCTTTTCTGAATAAGTATTGAAAGTTTCATTAAAATATTTTTTCCTTTCCTCTGTCATTAACAATGAAAAGTCAATGAAATGAAATTTTGTTTTTGACAATATAGTCTGAAAACAGCAATGTTTACATTAAGAAATGAAAATCTGTTTTGATATTTTTTCTGAAATGAATTTTTGTTTTTTATAACACCAAGATAATTAATAATTAAGTGTTGCACATTTTATGCTAATGGTCATACCTCTCTAGGAAATATGAATCTTGTATTGATTCTCCACATACTTTTACTTCCAGGAGAAAGTCTTTCAGAGATAATTGTTAATATTTCATATGAATAAATATTTTCATCATCATTTCTTAATACAGAATCTTAAAAGATTTTGAATGTTCATAAATTATTCCAATGAAGTTTTTTTTTTTCTAAATGGAAGTAATTTTAGGAAAAATTCATGATTGATTGAAAAAGTAGTGTCCATTATTTTATTTATAAAAGCAATTAAAATATGTTCTAATTATAAATGTCTCAGTTTTCAAACTAAGACATTTATTTAAACAATAATAATTGAAAGAAAACATGATTATTTAAAATCTGCAAGGACTTATAACACATATAAACATTGACAAAAAGAAAATTTCTTGTAATTTCATAATTAAAGGAGTTGGATAGAATTAGATAAAAACGAAATTGTAGGATTTTTATTTTCTGAATAAGATCTGAACGTTTCATTAAAACATTTTTTCATCTCTTTGTCATTGACATTCAAATTTGTCTACAAAAAATTAGTTCATTTTTTTACATATCATAAGAGTTAGTCATATGCCAGAAAAAAATATTGAAGGCTTTTGTTAAGTCTGTGATAGTATGTCTATCTTTGTAGGGTGAATGTAACCTTTTGTGCATTATTTTCAAATACTGTAAAATGCAATACACATGCTATGATGTTGATAGGGGCACAACCTGCATCACAGTTGCATAAAAATCTTAATGCAATAAGTTCCCTATTTGTGCATCCCAGAAATGAAAGTTTCTCATGAAGACCTATACATTTCACAAAACCAACCCTAACAATTATGACATGGTTAATAGAATTTGTTGTTGGTTGATACTAAGTGAATACTGTCAATTTAATTTCAAATGTAAGTAATATTTTTTTTCTGTAACCAAATCATGTGTCAGATAGACAAGATATGGATGGTAATTAATACATAGATATTTTATTTCATTAAACATTTTGTATTTTTTGTTAACTTATAATAAACACTGCACAAATCATTTGATGTTATTCTTTCAAATGCTCTTGTTTTTTCTTTCTTTCCTTATTTCTTTGTGTAGTTAAATGTATGGTTGGCTTGAAATAGACATCAAATTTGACTTATGAAACATTTTCTTGGTGAAGTTTTTTATTTGAAGCACCTGAACACATTGAAGTTTGCCGACCCTTGTTTCAAACAATCTCATGAACAGTAAAACCAAAACTCTTGTAGAAACACATGGCTGCATCTAAAAATATGCACATACTTGAGAAAAACCATATTCTTGTGAAATTTGTAGGTCTGATAGAGTGTCAGTAAAAAAAACATTTTGTCTAAAAAAAAAAAAAAATAAAAAAAAAAAAAATAAAGTTGCTTTTCAAAATAATTTTAGATGTTTGACTATCTCCTCAGCAATAAAAAATGTATTCTCTATCTATCCTATTCCATCTTCCTCTTTGATTTTTACTGCAACTTTTCAATTTCAATCTAATTGTTTCTAACCAGAGAGAGTCTCCTCAAACTTCCTTTTTCCCTAAATTAAATCCTTTTGTTTTACAGACATTAGAACAAATTGACTTTCGGAGTAACTAAACAAAAACTGTACCTACATCTTTCTTCTCTTTGACTGAATCTGAGGAATTAACTGTGGAAGAATTGCAACCCTCTTCATTTTCTTCCAAAAGAAAACAAAATACATATGGCTACTGTGACATTTGTACTAAATATAACAAAAGAAGCACATCTGCATAAATCAACAAATGCACTGACTTTTGTCATCCCACACTGACTCGCCATGTTTTAAAAAAAAGGGTGTCTGTCCTGCTTCAATATTCTGACTATGCTAAACGACTTTAAAGTAATTTGAAGCTGAACAGTCAGCAAGACAATATAGTGCTGGTGGTCTTAAAAACCACTCACTAGAGAGTCCCACTGTCAAAGTCGTTACACAGCTTTCTGACAGAGATTAGAGTCTCAGAGCCCTTACCTCTACAGCAGTATGCCTTTTGTTTTTCTACACATGCAAAATGGAATAGATTATTATTTATGATGTATTGGCAGAAAATGTTAAACACTTCTATTTTCCCTTCTTTCTTTCTAGCCAAATCTCCATCTTATGAACATTTCTCTCAATAATAATTTTAAAATAATTCAGCAGACAACATCATTTTATCTATGGTCACTGGATCTTTGTTGATTACTTTTGTCTGATACCGTGCATCTGGAAATGGGGTTCTAGGCCTTTTGACTACGATCAAAGTGTAGTATCAGTTCTTAGCTTAATCAGATTTTCTCACTATGTTTATTTTTCCTTCGTTCTTACCTCCACAGATTTGAGAAACCTATGGTTCAAAATAAATTTATAAAAATGAAAAATCTTCCTTGAAACTTTTATTTTAGGTTTAATTTCAAGCTAAATATGAAATTTAATATTCCCAATAAGCAAAATACTTTGCTGTATTTCAAAACTAATTTGAGTGGGAGAAGTTTACATTTTGAAATTGCTGAAATTTTTGATTTTAGCGCCAGTTTTAGCAATCTTTCATCACAACATGTTCGAAAAATAAATTATACTTTTCTGAAAACTTTATTTGAGGAATATTAGTTGATTTAAAGCTTGAATCATCTGATTTGAAACAAATATTTAAGTTTATGATATAGAAATTTTTTTTTAGCCTGGTGGTAGTTGTTTATTTCAGCTTTTGTATGCCAGATGGTAGTTTATCTAAATGTTTTTTTATGGTGGATATATCTAAAAATAATTTAGGAATATAATGTGAGTGCCTTTTTTTTATGTATTTTTTAAATACTCAGTAATCTTAAAAATTTAGGAAAATATTCTCTGTAATCTAATGTTTTATTGAATTTTAGATTCTTTCTGGCTTTAAATTCACTATAGTTATCACTCAATAGAATATCATATTCTTATGATATCGTGTATGAACATCCATGTGTACAAAAATCGGCCTTTTATGCACATAGAAAGAAATTGTTTGAAAAATATTGGTGTTTGATGGTTTGTACTAAGCTTTTCTATTTATGATTAGGAAATATAGCATATATTTAAAAATGATATCACTTAATGGGTATAAAGTAATGTAGAAATTTAAAAGATTCAAATATTTAACAACTCTTGTAAAAATTCATTACTCATCAAAAGACTTTTTTCTTAAAACAATGCTGTTCATAATATATCTTAAAGCTTTTCTGATTAAATAATGTTCTTATTTTATTACTCAGAGCAGATTTTCAGTAACTGCCGTTTCTGTTTTACAAAAAAACAACAAAAATGAATGATTTAAATTCTCCAAGGTCTTCTTTTAACAAATATAAACATTAATTGGGAAAAAATTTAGTTTTTCAAAATTTCTTAAAATTATGTGGGAGAAACAGATCTAAAAATATATATATATATATATTTACTAAGTTTTTCTAAAATAAAAGTGCTTTGAAAATAATTTCATTCATTTGTGAATAAATCCTGAAAGTTTCATTAAAATCAAACAATTATTTGATTTTTGTAAGAATTTCCAAATCGATGTGATTTTTCCCTGTAAAAAGGGATGCCAACATTTCCCAGACCAATCATTGGTCCCTCCACTGATGCAAGAAAAACAAAATTTTTAATTAAAATTTCAACATTATAAGAAAGATCTATATATATATATATATATATATAAAATGCAACTTGATTGTAAATGTTTACGTTTGTATTTATTAGCCCTCATAGAAACGGGGGAATTTAGCAAGGGGAAAATGAGTGCATTCAACTATTTTGTGAATTTGCTTTTTAATCCCTACACTAAATAACTATTTAAATTTTCCCAAATCATCATATTTCCGTGTAAATGTACATGCTGAACCCGAAATAACAATTAAATTATGAAGAAACCTACTGTTTTGGAGTTATCGACAAGAAAAATTCAAACTCACTCGCAGTTATTCATTTGCCATTACCAGCTTTGTGTAATTAGATTCACTGCAGGTCACTTCCGTTGTGCATTCATAACTTTTTGGCCTATTTACTGCTGTTACTTGTCTAAATTACTGCTTATACATCATTACATAAATATAAAATATTGTTTTGTTATAAAACTGTTTTGTGTTTCACTTGTTGCTTTTTTGCATTTGCTTATTCGTAAAGTAAAAAATGTATGGGTTGATTTAGGCCGTCAATACTGCTACAAAACTACTTTGATTTTAAAATGTATGAAACAGAAGAGCTACAAATAAAAAGGCATTTAATAAAGTACTTCCTTATAAAAAAAATAATAAAATCCATTTATATAAATGAAGTAGTAAAACAAAAATCCTTGAAAAGTGTGAATGCTGAGACTCTTCTGCTTATTAAGTGTTGTCATTTTATTGCAAGACATACATTTGGGCTGTTAGGTTTGTTATAGACAAGCGTATGGTTGCAAGAAAGAAATACAACAGCAGAAATAGATTTATGTGCTTTATTTCAATAGGAACGCGCGGTTTTGGGAGAGCTACCTTGTGGGTGGTATAGTTCATAGGTCGGTTGAAGATCTGGGTTGATCTCTCATAGTAGTTCTCACTGATTGGCGTGGCGCTCCTCCTGCTGACTGCCCAGACTTACCGTGACAGATCTCTTCTCCAGCCTCCTGTTGATTGCTAGTACTTCCCTGTGTGACCCCTTTTATGGCATTTTTATGGCTTAACAGGCTCGAGAAACGACGCGAGTATAATTAGGAGGGAAGAATTTTTATTGGTCGAAAAATAGAAACACTTTAAAATATTATTTTATTTTTCGACTGGAACTAGTGCGTCGGGCCTATGCGCAAACGACGATAATGGTCATTTTGTGATGGGACCATGTCTCGTTCACATCCAGCTCTCACTCTTGAGTATGTTAGTTTATTTGCCTGCAAATCAGCTGAGATATGTCTTATTTTATAACATGTTTATCATGAAAGTAAGACAAATTGTAAGAACTCATTTTTAATGTTTAATATTTTTTTGAAGAGATATAAGATTTTTTTTTGGCAATATCTAGTTTGTAGAATGCCTGATTAAAAGAAATCCAGTAATTGCTATCAAGGGGTTCAACAATGTTACAATTTCAAAAACTAAATTTTTATTTCACTCTGAATTCCTGGGACTGTCACACCGTCTGTACTATCTGCATGAAAGGCAAACATTCTACTCCTGCTGACTAAAAAGTAAGTAAACACAGAAATTTTTAAAATTTTTAAATGAATTTTATTTAATCCACTTTTTAAATGTTTAATTAATCTTTTTCGAAGAGATATAAAATTTTCTTTGGCAATATTTAGATTTTAGGATGCCTGATGAAAAGTAATTGCTCTCAGACATGCATGTACAGACAAGCACTTTTATATCTACATAATGGCTGGTCGCTCATATCTAAGTATGCCTGTTACCTTCCTCACAAATTAACTATGGTGAGATTTGAACCTGGATCTCATGGTCAAGACGTTCCTCACCATCCTCATAAGTAACTTTCATAATATTACACACAAGTAAATTTTCATCATCATGTTAATCACTCCTATCTCAAGTATATCATTCAATTCTTTTTCAGCCTATGAAGAACAGAACCTGAAAATTATGGACATATTGGCAAATAATAAATTTCTCCCATTCTGAAGGACTATACCCCACGTGGATTTGATGCATACAAACAATTCCTAATTGCTTAATTTTAATATCTTCCTTTCCTTCGTTTACATCCATCCTATTGTATTTTCTCTCCTTTGTTAATCAGCTAAATGCGATATAAAAACACATGAAAATATCACTTTGTTGAAATTTATTTCATCTCTACTGACAATGAAGACAGGCCATTTACATGTATACATTTTGTTTCTTACTGCTTTTAGTCCAACTAGAATCCATCCAGAACAGTACACCCTTCTTCTGACCAACCACGAGAGGCATCTTTTTTTGTATATTAGTAAATAAAAGAGCAGTCATATCGAAAAGATATGTAATGACTGGTCGCTTGTATCTAAGTATGCTTGTCACTTTTCTAACAAGTTAACTATGGTGAGATTTGAACCCAGGTCTCATGGTGAGGATGTTCCACATCATACTTATAAGTAACCAACATAACAAGTACATTTTCGTTGTCATGTTAATCGCCCCCATCTCAACTACACCATTCAAATCATCGTTTTCAGTCTACGAAGAATAGAACAAACCTGAAAATTATGGACATATTGGCAAATAATAAATTTCTTCCAGTCTGGAGGAGTCATGTGGGCTACCCCCACATGGCTTTACCATATTAGCCAAGTGGTCTTTAGGTGGTACTGTTAAACAGTAATGACAGTCTCTCTAACATGCAGTAGAAGTTACACCAGTATAGGACTTGTTCCTGGGCATGGGTACATCTTCAACCTGAGTGACTGCATGCTTACACATACACACAGGCATGTATCACTCACACATACAAACAATTTCTAATTGATTTTAATATCTTCCTTCCTTTCAGCTAGGTTTACATATATCCTATCATGTTATCCCTTCTTTGTTAAACAGATAAATGGGATATAAAAACACATGAAAATATTACTTTGTTGAAATTTATTTTATTTCATCTCCACTGACAAGGAGGACATGTCATTTACATGTGTAAATTTTTGCTACTTTTAGTCGAACTAGAATCCATCCAGCACCATAGAACTTCTGACTAATCATGAGCGGCAAATCTTTGGACATTATTAAATAAAGGGCAGCCATATTGATGTCGATGTTGAGGCAAGTCCAATCTTTGCTGTTGTTTCTCAACTTGGGATTGTTTGATAAATAACAAATCCATCCTTTATGAATTAAAAGTATTGTTTTTGTTTTCAAGACTGTTGTAATGCAATGTCCCACTCTCCCTATCGCCTATGTGGACTGACTATATCAGTAGATATATATAGTAAGGAGAGGTTATACCTGGCGGACTTACTTCAGGAATAAATTGGAGATTCGTCTCCAACTGTGTTGGTTGAATACTCTGCCTTCGGGCAGAGAGGAAGCCGGTTATGCCAAAGGGCAGAGTCTCGTCTGGGGAGGTAGACAGACCCGAATCCATTTATGCAGGGTTACGGGGAATTTTTGGCTAAGCTTACAGGTTCAGATTGCCCCACATAAAACTCGACTTTGTGCCACATCCTTCCTTGTAGAGAGGCAATTAAATACTGACTTGTTTCAGGAATAAGTTGGAGATCCATCTCCAACTGTGCTGGTTGAACTCTTTGCCTGAAGGCAGAGGAGAACCAAGACAAGGCTACGCCAAAGGGCAGAGTCTCGTCTGGGGTGGTAGACAGCTATCTGACCCCATTTACACGGAGCCTATGGGGAATTTTTGCCCCAGCCTACAGGCTCGGTTTTGCCCTGCGTTAAAAACTGGACTTGTGACACACCCTGCCTCGCGGGGAGGTAAGGTAAATAACCTTGCTAACCGATTCCCTGTCTTTCAGTAGTGTATTCTCTTTTGCAATAAACCTCTCTTTCTTTCATCTATACCCATGTTGCTGTTCCTTTCACTCAAGATCCACCTTTGTAACCTTCCTTAAAGATACAACAAAGACATACACTTACGTTGCAATTTAGTGAAATAAAAAAATTCTAAGAATCCACTTTTTAAATTTTCGATTAATATCTTGAAAAGATTAAGATTTTCTTTGGAGATGTCTCATTCGAAGTAATAAGAAATAATGTCAGATTAAAAGAAATCCAGTAATTGCTAAAAGAACAAAATATATGTAGATGGGCAAACAAACATTTTTATAGAAATATATATGTAAAATAAGTAGCACCAATTGGATGTGTTTTTCTCATAAATGAAAGCACAAAATTGCGATTCCGTATTTCTGTGTTGTTGGTTGCATTCATTATTCACGAACCAATTATGTACGGAGAAGGAAAACCACGATAAACTTCTACAATATCTTCAAGAAAATATCACGGAAATTTACAGAGAGGAAAAAAAAAATCAGTCAAATGATACCAGTTAATATTGGAACTTAGGCTTATCACTCAAATTGTGCTATCTGCTCGAGTGAAATCATGAATTTATTATAGAAATATATGATTTTTCTATAAGAAATTAGGTTGGTCTCAAAAACAGGAAAGTTGTAACATTTTAGAAAAACAAAAATTTTATGTTTATTTATTTCTCATTTATTTCTGTTTATTTCTGTGGTTTAATTCATTTTATGACAATCTATATTGCACTACACTCTATTAAAACCAGTATGTCCATCTTGGTTTCTGTTGCTCTTATGTGTTGTAAATTCATCTTTATTGCATTTTATGACAATTTATATTGCACTACACTCTATTAAAACCAGCATGTTTATCTTGGTTTCTGTTCCTCTTGAAAGTGTTGTAAATTCATCTTTATTAAATTTTAATCTATATTGCATTACGCTTTATTAAAACTATATATATATGAATTCATCTTCGTTTCTATACTCACAATGTTTTAGCTGTTATGCACTACACTCTTTTTCCGCAATTTGTTGTACTTAGTAACAGACTGTTATCCCACTTTCCATGCTCAGCGGACATCTTGTATTAGTTAACATAGACAATGAAATATGAACAGACTACCCCAACAACTTGGATTTTCCCTTTGCTATTGAGCACTCTACTAGCACAATTGTAAACATATTCTGGTGTTTTGGTATTCCTTTTTTTCACCAATGTAAAAAGAAAAATCAGGTGAATGCAAGATAAGTTGCAGCTGCTATGAAAAAAACAACTCAGAAATGAGGTTGCAGTGGTTTTCATTGCATTTTTATGTGCACTTGATGAGACAGAACCTGGGACGAGCACAACTGGTTGCGACTTGCCTTGTCCCCGCCAAAAAAGAGCCCGTATTTGTTTAGCATGTAAAGCTACTGCAGTTGAAATGAGGGAGAAAAAAGCACTTACCGCTCTGCCGTAATCCGTCCTCAGCCAGATAACGTAAAAGAATGAGGAGGGACTTGCATTGCATTTGTATACAATAAAGATGCAATGCATCATGGGACAGGGACACAATGAATTATGGATTGGATGTTGGATTTAACGGCATGTCAACTCCTATTTGGGTCATTTTATGCCGAAGGCTTATTTATTTATGAATTTAAGATGGTTATAGTGTATAAAAGGTTGGGAGGCTGTTGGATTTCATAATCTACTGTATTTTTTTGGATTGCTTTTTCTTGTGATTGTTTCTGATTATATATTTTCATATCTACATCCATGCATGCATATATATGTCTATAAACACATATACACATACATATACGCTATTTGAAACATCAAGTTGTTTATTTCTATTGTATTTATTGGTTCCTGTGGGGGTGTATAAATGGAAAGAAATGTGATGGTTTTATCTAGTGTCATTGTGTTGCTATTGCTTGTAATTTAGTTTTAATGTGTACTTTACTCTGCAGTATGTAATTTCTAATCAATATTGACACTCCTCCATTAGCTCTATGTCCTGTATTGTGGTTATAGTGGTATTGTTTATAATTTTTAATTTTTAAGTTGGCATTTTCTTGTAAAAAAGTTTCCTGTAAGCAGATGACGGCTGGATACAGTAGTGACATAGGTATGAGCAGGTCATTGTAATTAGATTTTATTCCACGACAGTTCCATTGCAGGATCTTATGTGCCATAGTTATATTTTCATTTTTTGGGGGTAAAGTTACCTATTAGGTTTATATCATTTGTTCTCTCCAGTTTTTTTTTCCATCTCTTGAGTTTTTAGAAGCTTTGTCTTTAACTGCTTGTGGTGTCCTTCGGTCAGATTTTGGGTTTTGTTTTGGATTTTGTTTATATTCTTTCTCTTCTATTTCCATATATTCCATAGGTTCAAATTTATTTTCATTTGATATATTGATTCTTGATTTTGAGTTAGATCTTGATCGAGTGTTTTCTTGTTCTGTGGTCACTTTTTTTGTCTTTTTGTTTATTTTTCATTTTCTTGGTTTGGGTTTGGGAAGAAGAGGGTTCGCTGGAGTTTTGTTCTATGTTTTCTTTCCAGAATTTTTTGCCGCCTTCTGGGTTAATTCCATTTGATTTGGGTTGTTGAGTTTTATTTTTATTTTGATCCGATTTAAGTTCAATTAAAAAGGTTTTTAATTCTTCAAGGAAAGCTTTTAATTCCTTACATAAATTTGTTATTTCAGTTGTATCTTTTATTTTATCTTCATTGTTTATTTTATTTGCTTTTTGTACCATGGAGGCGTAGGTGTTTTCTTTTATGTTATTTTTAACTTCCTTTCGTGCTTCTGAGAAAGATATATTTTTTTTTTGTATTTTATTATAATTATTTCTTTTTCCTGTTTGTAGATACTACATTGTTTTGAGAGGGCAGAGTGGTTTTCCAAACAGTTTGAGCATAGGCTCTCATTTGGACAGTTCTCTTCTTTATGTTCTGGTTCTTTCTCACTACATTTTCCGCATGTTTTTTTTTTTTTTTTTGTTTCGACAGGAATCTCTGTGATGCCCAAATTTGTGGCATCTATAGCATTGAAGAGGGTTTGGTATGTATTGTTCTACTTTTATAATTTCATATCCAATTTTAATTGTCGTAATTTGGGGGGAGTTGAAGGTTAGAATGTATGTAGGTATTAGTTTGTATCTCTGCTTCGTTTTTCTTTATTGTGATTCTTTTGACATTTGTAACATCTTGAGTTTGGAGTTCTATTTTTATCTCCTCTAGAGTGCACAGGGAGAGCTCCTTGCTTTTTACTACACCCTTTGAGAAATTTAGGGTTTGGTGTGGGTAGAATTTTATTTCTATTTCTTGTAGTTTTTTTTGTCTTATTAATGTGTCCGCATATATCTTTTTTTCCACTTCCACTAGTAATGTTACATTTTGTAGTTTTTTTTACATTTTTTGGTATGATTATATTAGGTTGGTGCAAAAATAATTTCGTTTTCTAACATATGTTACTATGTGAGAAAACGAAATTATTTTTGCACCAACCTAATATTTGATATAGCTTTTTGTATTTTAAATGGAGATATTTCTGTTAGTGCTTTGTTGTTTATTGCTTCGAGAACAATAAACCGTGGAAAGTTTTCACTATCATTTTCTGATTCAGTCATTATCCACATGAAGATTTCTTTTTTTCCATTGATTGTTTTCATTTTTGTTTATCATCCATGCTCCCTACCCACCACGGAGTCCAGTATTAGGACATGACAAGGGGGAAACCCATTCGCCTTGCCATGTCGGGGCTACATGAATGATATACTCTCTATGGGAGGAGTCTTTGAGCACGCGTGTTCCTTTGTTTCCGTTATCCAAGTTTTACGGCTGTGAAGGTTTAGCAGGTGTGTCAGATCCTTTTTTTTCTCCCAAATTGATTGACCCTCGGCCACCGCCTTCCATCACATATTTAGGGTTAAGTGTTAGTTTTGGTTGGGAAGAGGAGTGTCAGTTATAGGTTTGGGGTGGATTATATATGATGGGGCTTGACATGACCAGCCGATTGATCGCATCGGGCCCCTCCGACCGCCCGTCTAGCCCAGGTAAGGGCCGAAGTGGTGTGTTACAGGATTGTGACCGCTTTACACCTGGATTACAACCTGCTCAACAACCAGGATCCCGTCCCCAGACAATGAATTATGGGATCGCATTAAGACGCAAGGCATTATGGGTATATGGACAAATATAAAAGCAACCAATTTTTCCCAGTGCGGGGTGCTTGGAGTGACGTTCACGGTTGGCGGCTAAAAAAGTCTGTTAGTGCGATTTTGAGACAGAACTCAAGAAGGAACGACTCGAGGTTGGAATACCAGCTGGGAGAGCTTAAATTTATTTGCTGGTTGCTGTTTTCTTTTCTTTTTTTTTTATTCTCCACAGCACTGTAAAAAATGAAGGGAATTTTCCCAAAATTTGGAAGGAACCCTGTTTTGCCCATTCAAATTCGGATATTTACTTGAAAGTACATTATGGCTATTACTATTGCAATATGGTCCAATAATTTCTCAAACAAGTCTAAACTTATCTATTTTAGTTTAAACTTGCTCCATACATTAAAAGTATAAAAGGTCATTAATCAATGGCCTCAGTTTCATTTTGTATGAAGTTATCAAAGAATAAATGTCTTTTGCTTCATCAAGTGAAAGTGATATTTATCAAAGAAATAACAGTGCTTCTGAGAAACAAGTTGTTTTCAAACCAAATTGGTGAATAGAAATTAAAGTAACAAAAAACTACTAAAATACAGCATAGATTTGGGCAACTTAATTCAAGAAAAAATACCCACTAAGAATGGAATTGCCTAATGGTCTTGCAATGCAGTGCCAGAGGCAAGCTGAAACAGAGGAGCAAGGATTGCTGCAATTTGAAGAACAGAGAGCAAAGATGAAGAATGGAGTCAGCAAGATTCTGAAGAACAAAGATTTCAAAGACAGAGTGTTAGATCTGAACATCTGAGACAGGAAGTTTGAGAAAAAAAGATTGCAGAGACTTCAGTTCAGACAGCAAGAATCTGAGGAGAAAAGATCCTTCAGACTTCAAGATTTAAGAATAAGAACTGAACAACAAAAGCAAAATGAATCTGTGGAACAAAGGTTGCAAAGGCAAAACCAAGACAGGATACAACATGCTCAACTCCAAGCAAGAAGAAGAATGCAGTAGAATTCAGCTGCATTTAATTATGATTCTTCATATGATTATGCATCTAAAGCTACAATTCAAACTGCTTCCATGGAAAAACTTTTTTCTCATTATGGTGCAGAAAGTCGAGTAGGAAACATATTGGACTGTCGTGTTCCAATGGCAAAGTTACACTGGAACATGATCTTGATCCACCAGATTTGTTGAGAAAACCTCTTGTGAAGAGAGACCATATGAACCTTAGAAAAATTATATGAAAATGCAGCAATGCATTCTGGATGACTTCTTCAGTGCTAAGATCATTCATGAGGAACAATTTATGCCCATTTTCAAAGTACAGGGACAAGTTTATCACAGAATTGGAGCACTTCAACCACTACCTAATGAAGAACCTCAGTGTTGACAGATATTTTCTGAGTGATATGAGGCAGCAGGCCGAGAAAAGAGTTGAAGTGAACAAGGATACAGACATTGACCTTGTTATGGTCCGGTTCCTTGTACCACGGTGATAGTCCAAGGTAGAACCAATAAAGAAGAACTCGAACACGGATATGGAATAACACAGATATATTACAAACAGGAATATATACAGAGAGGTAGAAAGTGTTAGTACGAACAATCAGGTTTAGTAGGGAGAACAATGTAGCCTCGACCAGTATCACTATTCCAATGTCTTGTAGTAATTGTCTGAATGCGACTCTGTTTCGGACTGCCTCTGACTGCCAGGCTCCTGACGGACTTCACTCCAGACTGAACTCCCTGCTTCCTCTTGAGGTGCAGTATTTATTACATATGGAATAGTCCATTATATTATTATGGGTAAGGTCCCATAACAGACCTTATCTGGAATCTCCAAGAAATGCTACATGAAAAGAATATGAGAAGATTCAAATATGCTCTAGAAGCAGATCCATCTCCTGAGTTGGCACTCAAGATAGATTCAGAAGAGAGACCTACTGGAAAACGTTCTTGGTGATATAATGCACCAGAGTGTAATGAAATTTCTATAATAATGAGAGGTGAAAAGACTGGATGTCATCATCACATTATACTTCATTGGAGAGACAATCAGATAAAAAGAATAAGTAAACTTCATCAATCATATGATGCCTTGCACTATCCATTTTTATTTGTTAAGATATCGTCTAAGAATTGCCACAGCTGGAGCAGAATCTGGTGAAAACAAAACTGTCTCTGCAAAAGAGTTCTATGCTTACCATTTCATGATTTAACCGAATGCATTCAATCATCTACAGAGAAGTCAACAATTGTTCCACCAGTATGCAGTTGACATGTTTTTTAAAACTGAATCAGAGGTTAGCATATCCTTGTGTTATAGTGGAACACACCTATTCTATAGTTAATAGACTTTCCCACCTATAATAAGTAGGAGTAGTAAGAGTAACAAGTCAGTCGGCAGTGAGTTGGTCAGTCAGTCGATGTCCGTTAGTCGGATATTAAAGTATCAGCCACAACAACTAGATTACTGCGTCATTAACTATTATATCAAGTTCGAACGTTTTGTACGTCAAACCTATTTTAGGACCGACTTAGTACAAATACAAGCCTCCACTGTGAAACCACTACATAACAACTTTGGCGACGAGGGATTCGAACTCATACGGAGGAAGAAAAACCCTTTGCACTACATAACACCTTGGGAGGAAGCAAAAACAACTCAGATCTAAAGAGTACAATCACTTGAAAGATGAAATCAATAATGATGATGCTGGAACAGAATTAGGCTAACTTTGTATCCTGTCATCTAGGTTTATGGGAAGCCCATGATAGATGTATGAAAGAGCACAAGATGCAATGACTTATGTTAGACAATATGGCCACCAAAATTTCATAACGATCACCTGCTATCTAAAATAGAAAGACATTCAAAATGGTCTGCTTGAAGAACAGTCGCATATTCATAGACATGATCTTGTAGCCAGGGTATTTAGGCCAAAAGTAATCAAAATGTTGGCCTTTCTCACAATAGGTATGGTATTTAGTCCAGTTAGACACCATATGTGCACTATAGAGTGGCAAAAACGTGGGATACCTCAAGCTCACGTTTGAATTTGGTTGAAGAAAGTTCATTCCGATCAAATTGATATCATCATTGCTGCTGAACTACCAGATCCAACTGATGACAGATCACTGTACGAAATGGCGAAAGCCGACATGTTCCATGTGGAGCAACGAATAGAAATTCTCCCTGTATGAAAGACAACATGTGTACCAAGACATATTCCAGAGGCTTCTTGCAAGAGACACAGACTGGTGAAGATGGATATTCATCATAGAGAAGAAAACCTGAAGATGGTGGATTTCAAGCAATGGTTGGCAACCAGTATGAAGTTGATAATAGCAGGGCTAGATTAAGACCTGTTTATGCCCTAAGCACAGGCCCCAGACCTTCTACTGGCTGCTGGTATATTGACTTTTCCCATAATAACCTACTGTAGTGCCCCTTTGCCACTTGGTGCCCTAAGCACACGCTTAGTTTGTCTAATAGATTGATACATCACTAGCAATAAAGCTTTCTGAAGTTTATAAAATACTTACATTTTTATGTAATAGGTTATTGTAATAGATGTGACAGTGATTTACCAGGAGCAAAACGAATTCGCTGCCTTGCGTGTCGAACCATTCTCTGAGAGTTGGTCGTGCGTGCGTACGCCTACTGCCATTTTTATGCAGCAGGCTTATTTGCATAAGAGAACAACGCTACCTGTTAAAAACCAGGTGTGTGGACTTGGGGGACCACTGCTCTTCTAGGCTTTGGTGAGACGTATTGCTGAAAGAAAGTGACATCAATTTCTGGACACGTGACAGTTATTTCATACTGTACAATGCTGGGTTCTTCTGTTAGTCAATAAATATGACTATTTCTTCATAGACCAATGCAGCCTGACTAGGAAGTTTCATTTTTTAATTGAAAGGAAAATATTGCCAGTAATAAAATATTTGGTAAAAATCAGTGAATTATCTGAGATTCAAACTGTATTTTCAGTATGTATTCAGTAATTAATGATTTGTATACTAAGTTATTTTATTAGAAAACGTTGTGGAATTATTTTTATGGGGTCTGTTTTCTCTCTGCCCCTTTTTGATATCTCATATGTACTATTTTTATTTGGAGAGATGTCCTTAAAATTTTTTAATGCTATTTCAGTTTAAAAAAAAAAAAATTATGCGATATCAAGTATGAAAATACAGAAAAATCCAAAAAATAACTAAACAAAATTCTTCCAGAATGCAACAGAAACATTTCCAGGCCAAAAACGGAATTTGCACCAAAAGATGCTGAATTTGCTAATGACTGTTAGGTCAAGATGACCATTTCCTCTCCTTGTGATCTTGATTCTTATAATACGAAGTGACTTCTCCCATTTATCACACACAACCTTAAAACACTTGTAACTAACACACACACAGGTACACAGAAATAAATGAATGGCATGATTTTAATTTACAATTTACATGCTTCTCAAAATCTGTAGTCTCTTCATTAGAGGCCTTGCTGCTTGATGTAGTTTATGGTCATACACAGGAGTTCTCCTGTCTGGAGTAAAGGCTCCAAGTCTTACTGCCGTAGAGCAGCACTTTGATGACGTATGCCCTATAGACTGCAATTATGGTGTTCGTAGTAAATTTTCTGTTCTCCCAGACTCTTGATGTCAGTCTAGGAAATGTGTTGGCAGCTTGTTTGATCCATCTGTTGACCTCAATGTCTAGGGAGAGAGTGTCTAAAAAAGTGGAGCAGTATTATGTGAATTCCTACACTGTCTCCAGGTCGTAATTGATTCTGATGGTGGTAGGTGGCTCAACGTCTTGGACTATTATGTTAGTTTTCTTCAAACTGACTGAACACTTTGCAGGCTTTTAAAAAATTGTCCATCAGTTGCTGTCATTGGTCTCTTCTGAGAATGCTGCCACTGCTGCATTATCTGTGATGACCATGTCCCTAATGAGCAACTCATGGACTTTGGATACCATCTGTCCTTGCATGCAGGTAGATGTCATCGGTTTCAGTTTAAGACCCGAATGCACATTTCAACATGACCATGAAGAAGATTCCAAATAAGCTAAGTCCCACCCAGCTTCACACTGGTGCCTGTGTATAAGAGTCGACAAATTTTATATCTTTCTTATCTGAATGTAATGACTAGACAATCTTGACGTTTTTCGGAGGACAACTGATTCTGTTGATGATCTTGAACAACCCGTCCCTGCTCCCACAATCAAATTCTTTTGTGAGGTTGATAAAGGCAATTTATTCAACACCCACAGAGCGCACATGTGGTTTATACTGCAACTGTAATGAGCAGACCTTAGTTACAGTTTCTGGGAAAGAGCATGTTATCTAGCGTGATCAACAATTTGAACAAGACCTGCATGCTCAAGCCCTCGGACACAATGATTTGTGACTTTGTACTAGCACAGCTTTCAACGGCCCCCAAAAGGTTCCGTCTACCCAATTTCACTCACAAGGCTTGGGTCAACCTCTGGTATGGTTTCCAGGCACTTTCCAAAGGTGCCGCATGCTGGGATCACCCCCTCCAGTCCGATAATCCATGGTCAGAATGCGAATGTTCTAACCACTCGGCTGTGTGCCCATGCAGTCAAAAGGTGTAGAAGTGTGGCAACTGCAATAAATGCATCATCTTCCAGATGCACAATATTGGATGATGGAAGCTGAGTAAGATAATCACCACAAATCCAGTTACCATAAATAAAATAACATTGCTGAATTATTTTAAAATTATTATTAAGGGAAATGTTTGTAAAATGGGGATTTGGCTAAAAAGAAAGAAGGGAAGATAGAAGTGTTTGACATCTGCCAATACCTCACAAATAATTGACTATTCTGTTTTGATTACACAGAAAAACAAAAGACATATTGCACTAGAACTCCAATCTCTGTCAGAAAGCTCACTATGATGGGGGACAATCTCCTGGGTCGTCTATTCAGTGGTTTTTAACACCACCAGTGCTACTTTGTTTTGTTGACTGTTCAACTTCACCTTAATTTTAAGTTGTTTAGCAGAGTAGGAAGACTGAAGCAGTTTATTTGAAACATGGTGAGAGCAGGGTGCCAAAAGTTGGTTCAATTGTTTGATTTATGCAGAGATGTACCTGTTTTTTTTTTTTTTATATTTAGTAAAAATGTCACAGTACATAAAGTTTTCATCTGAAAAGTGTATCCAATTGTATTTTGCGGGCCACTACTCGAGAAAACTTAACTTTCTTTTGGAAGAAGATGAAAAGGATTGCAACTCTTCCACAGTTGACACTTCGGTCTTAGTCAAAAAGGAGACATGCAGGTATATGTTGAGTTACTCTCGGAGGACTGAGCAGGCTCTGGAAGCGATTCAGAGGCAGAAATAGTAGAAAATTAAGCTGCAATAGTCTGCTAACCGCAAATGGGTTTTGGCTTTTTCTTCCCTGACAATCTCATAACTTATTCTCTAGTTGTTGACTCAGGAAAAAAAAAAAAAATCAATGTTCTGATGCAATATGAACATCACAAAAACACTGCAATAATTCTAAGAAATATTGGCATAGCTAAATGCATTGTTTGAAATGAATGCAAGTCAATTTGTCCTCTAGTGTGTATAACAAAAGGATTTACCCTAAGTAAAAAAAAAAAAAAAAAAAAAAAAAAAAAGGTGGAGAGAGTCTTTGTCTCACTCTAGTTAGAAACAATTTCTCTGAAACTGAAATGGAGTGATAATGATCAAAGTGAAAGAGGCAATAGGATAAGTGGAGAATACATTTTTATTGCATAGAACATGAAAAATTCACTTATTTTGAAAAGTGACTTTGTGTTTTAGACAAAATTTATGTTTGTCACACTAACTTGACTGAAGATACAGATCCACAAACTTCACAAAAATATGGTTTCTCTCCATTGTATGTATGTTTTAGATGCATGCATGCATGCATTTCAGCAAGTGTTTGGGTTTTACTGTCAATTAGATTGTTTAAAACAACGGTTGGAAAACTTCAGCAAGTTTGGGTGTAGCAAAATACGAAGAAATGATGCAGGATAGTGTCTCCTAAGGCAACACATTCTCATTAAGTTTGTGGACCTGCATTTTCACAGAAATTGCATTTAGTGAGACATATGCGTAGACACACTGAAGAGAAACCATATTCTTGTTTGTGGATCTGCATTTTCAAAGAAGTTGAATTTAGTGAGACATATGCGTAGACACACTGGACAGAAACCATATTCTTCTAAAGTTTGTGGATCTGCATTTTCACAAAAGTCAGATATGGTCAAAACATATGTATATATGCTGGAGAGAAACCATATTCTTTTGAGGTTTGCCGATTTGCATTATTATATTATTATTTTTTTTTTAGAAATATAAACCACACATTTCAAAGTACATTATTTCTTGCCAGGTAAAGTTCATTGTCATGCTTTCGACAATGCAGATCCATGACTTTCACAAAAACCCTGTAGCATTTGTCTGTGTTTTCATGGAAAGTGAAATGTCTTTTCCTTCATTGAAATTCTCAATAATAACCACTACAGTTTTTGTACAGCCAAATTATCTGTGAAGAAAAAAAGGCATAAATGATATATTAATAGGGGCAGCAAATAATATATGAAAGCATTCTACACTATGAGAGATACATGTAATTATTATTTCAGTAAAGCAGCAGCAGCCGCTACCAGTGAAGATAAAACATTTTACAGTGAAACCAGTTTTCTTCACCATCATGTCATATCTTATGAAATGTACACAATTAAAATCAGAACATAGTCAATTCAGAAACAATTCAAATATGGATTTTGAAAAACATCTGAGTCTTAAGTTTTTTAGACTTTTTTTTTTTTTTTACTTAATAACAATATTATCTAACCTCACAAAAGTTGGTAGTATTTTAAAAGACGTGTATATTTTAAATTACTATAATTAAAATTTAAGAAAAAAATGAAAACCATTCTTGTAAAAATTCATAAAAAAACTTTTCTTTTAAGAGAATAGATTACTTAAAAAAACGTTATTTATAAAAGAAATTGTAGTTTTTCTAATTAAATATCAGTTTTCTTGCATTTCTTATTTTACAATTTGGAGCAGATTTTGGAGAAATGAGTAGTAGTTTGAAAAAAAGAAATTCATGATTTACAAATTTTACATCCTCCAAAGACTCCTGCTTTTAACTAATTAAAAAAAAAAAAAATTAGGATGAAAATTTAATTTCTTGAAATTTCATGATATTAATAAAATAGAGGAGTAACTGCTAATGCAAAAAAAAAAAAAAATTTAACCAAAATTTCCATGTTAGAAAGGATTAAAAAACTTGATAGAGTAATAAAAAATGGTTGATCTTACCTATTTTTGTCGATAAAACTTTTGTTTTTCATCAAGTTTGGGGATATTTTCATCATGCTATGATGCTGTTTTTTCAGCGAAAAAGTGGAGGTACCTATTTTCATCTTTTTGTCAAGAGTCCAAAGTGTGAATCTGAAAAATTGATGGATCCCCTAATGACCAAATTATTTGGTCAATAGGGCAGCATCATTTTGGTCCAAATATTAAACTAAAAATACATTTTTGTGTCGTCATTTTGCATTTTTAAAATAAACCAGCATTAAAATAGTAACATGGAAGTTTTTAACAAAAAAAAAAAAAAAAGCAATATACTCTTTAGTAGAGTTTCTGAGACAATCGCAACTGAATTTTTATTTACATTTTTTTGTCTTGCTAAAACAGCCCTTGACCCCCGAATAGTTAGAGAAATCAATAAACGACTTAAAAATTATCATTATTCCTTCCCTTACCTTTCAGACCAGAAAATTCAATGAGATCTGATAAACAAAATCGTCTGATTTGTTTGCGATTTCAAATGATTTCGTTGAGATTTATTCTCCTTCAACCGACCCAAGTTTTGTATTGTTTCTTCAGTTGATAAGTTGTAACGAATGTGAATAGGAAATAATTAAGAAACGGAAAAACACGAAATTACTTTTGTTTTTTAGACAATATTTCAATTGATAATAAAAGAGACGAACGCGATGTGGCGGTGTTAAACAAGATGTGGTTCCTCGTGTTTAAAAATCCTTAAATTTCTTGGCATTCAAAAATAAATACCTGATGTTTGTTCGTGGCAGGCGATAGTGCCAGAATCGTGAATTTATAATACGAGGCTCCATATACGTCGTCATTCTGTCAAAACGTTGAGAATCCACTTTCATAGGTAAAGAGAAAAAATACAAAAATCAATATAAAAAAACTAAACAAACATTTCCTTTCTCGGATGGTATTTCTCAAAATATTATGTTTACCAATAAAACACTATAACAGTGATTTGAATAATTAGTAGACTAATTAATTTTTATTGCATGCGTTCAGTCAAAAAAGTAAAAATATTAGGAATTCCGAATAATGAAAGTAAAACTGGTTCAGTCACTTTTTTTGACAAGCAATGAACATTACAACTTTCATGTTAGTTTACTTTAAGACAAAAAAGTACAAAATTTATCTCGAAAGAATCTAATTCCATTCTTATTATTCGAATAATTAAAAAAAAATATCAGAATGGCTTCATATATTATTTTATAAGTTAACATCTGTTGTGAATTCATCTCAAGTAAAAAAAAAAAACACGGATGACTGCAAAAAAAAAACTAAAGTATTTTTAAATAAAAACAAATGTTCTTACCTTTTCGCATTCGTTCGATTGATTTGATTTCTTTAAGGCAACGTGTAAAAAAAAATGGTACATATTAAAATTTGAAATAAACTATTGCTTTCAGGTTGAAAGAAATTTAAGTACTACCAGCATTTTTAAATCAAAGCAAAAGGTTTTTCAAAAAGGCAAAATCAAGGGAGGTAATTCATAGAACCTGTGAAATCTGAAATTTTTTTTATGTGCTCAGTGCTGTTGGTTCCACGGCTTTCCTATTTTAATTTTGTGAAGATGTATCATAATTCACAGGCTGAATTAGCTAGGGAAAATAATAAAATTATTAGAAACATGTTTGTTAACCAAAAGAAAAAACATTCAACAAAATTTCCCATATAACTATGTAAAATTCTTTTCTACAATTATTTAAAATTTGTTTTATTTTTTTTTATTTTTTAAACACACTGTAACTTTACGACTTTTCAAATAATTTTTTTTACACATTCAAAATAAGGAGATGGATTTTTACAGTCTTTAAATTCAATAATGAACCGTACACTATTTACTAACCAACAAATGTAAAACTTTAAATACTTTTCCTTTATGGAAATAAAGTTTATATTCCAAAGTAAAAATCGAAGTGTGGTTTCTTTCTTTTCTAATGTAATAATTGTAATAAAAATATACTGTGTGAATATAGTAATTTTAATAAGGAATTCTCATTCAAGTAAAAATGAATTTTAATCTATTTATTTTTTGCTCTTTATTTATTTACTAGCAGGCAAACAATGGTAGCGGGGCTCGGAGAATTTTTGTTCCTAGCCCAGGTGTACGCACTTGGGCTTCCCACATGAAACCAACCTTGTGTCACAATGCAACTTCGTGGTGGTGGGATTTGAGTAAATACCAAATTAGTCAGAGTAGTTTGTAACACGTTTTATTTATCATCTCTCAGTTGCATCTCAGTCTTTGGACAGAGTCGTGGTCACGGCAGGGTAAGCTCAAGGGCGGCTCCGTCCAAAGGACAGAGTCGCAACTGAGGAAAATTATACTGAGCAGTGCCCAGCCCTAGATAACAGCTGCCTGAGGCCGTGCCCTCTCATTGCAATAGAAGGATTGGTGCTCATACCGAGGCCAGTGCAACCGATGGTTGCAGGGGTCCCCACATCAAACTGAACTTGTGTCATAACATAACTCCATGGGGGTCAAGTAAATACCAAATTACTATAAAGTAGGGCTGGGGCTTTTTAATCTTAGAATTCATGGAAGAAGCTAGTTTCAATTTTGCATTTATTCATATAGATTCCATAATATAGGTTTTACTTACTTAGCTATTAGCTTTCTAACTCATCTAATGCTGAATGTATAACTAATTCTAATTTCTATTTTCCAATCTTTATGATATATTAATTTTATCTTATAAATTGATCCCTGTTCTCTGTTACCCATGAAATAAAAATAATTGTATGGAAAATAAGGATCTACGTACATCAAATCATCTTTAAATTAAGTGGCAGCAGAAGAATTATCGTTAAACTTTTAAAAGGTAAGCTTATTAATTCAATGCTTAAATGCAGCAATCAATTTTGACTTCTTCTGTAGTTTATTGATGCCTATCGCATCTACTCTTCCCTAGCTACTGTGATGATAGCCAAACCAAGAATCTTCCAGAGGAGCTAGTTTAAATGCTGCCTGATAGGGCGGCTTTTAAACTATTTTATGATAGAATGTGCACTAGCCAGCTTAAAATTTTAGCTAGCTTTAAATTTTTAAGCTAGCTGCAATTTTGGATACAAAAAGAAAATAAGATTTACTCCCCTCGAACCATGAAAGTAATATATTAATATATATTTTTAACCTTGCATAATCTGGTAACCCTGAATCTTTTCTCGGGCTTTTGAATGAACTATGAATCATCGAAATCAGACCAGTGGGAGTGGAGGAGTTGCTTGGACCTGCACAAACACACTGTACTTATATATATATATATATATATATATATATATATATATATATATAAGATTTATTGAAAGATATAAGGAAGAAATTGAAATCTAGTTTGCTTTTCTTCATCTAATATGAAAAATTATTCTGTCATTTTCAATTGTCAGTATCATAACTCTATGGAATAAAACTTTCTGAAAAATATTTTTTGCTTGTATTTTCTTTGTTTTTATAACTTAATATTTATAATGAAAACTCAGAGTCTAGTTCAGCTTAATGTGCCTTTATTGAATGTAACGGAAGACTCTTGCTGTTTTGGCTAAGATGGTGTGTCTTATACAAATCATAAGACGGGAGTTAATGATGTCGTCTTACGACATTCTCTGTCGCTTTTTCTCCTTGTCAGACGAAATCATCCAGGTGACTGGGTCTCTTGACAATTCTCTGGGATTGGGTTGTTTTTTTTAACACAATATTGAATAAAGTTCTAAGATGAAATTCAAACATTGGTTTCCTTTTTTTAATTGTATTTTTAAAATATTTTATTAAAAAAAAAAAAAAACATTCTTTTTCATTTCACTTCGGCTTATTCTACTTCTAGTGATGTCACATGTAATTGAACAGGCTTTCTGTCTTAGCCGTTTTGCCAGCACCAATGAAAATTTCATGTTTTTCCTATTTTAATTTTCTGATGTACCATAATTCTGAATCTAATGACTGAATGAACTTGCAAAGAGACTAAAATACCGCTGGAAATCTCTATTAAATATCTGAGCATAACAACTTGCAGGAACATTTTTAGGAGCTGCTTTGTTGAACTGGCTCCCAAGAGGATGCTTCACCAATGACTTATTTTTCTTTAATCATTTCACCCCAAACAAGGTGATAATGCTACTAGGATGCAGGGAGTGAAAGATTGGTTGGTTGGTTTTGTTTAGTGGCATAGCAACACCTCTATGGGACAAATATGACATATCTGGTTTTCTTTTTCTTTAATCATTTCACACCAAACAAGGTGATAATGCTACTAGGATGCAGGGAAAGATTGGTTGGTTGGTTTTGTTTAGTGGCATATCAATCTCTATCAGTTATTTAGTACTGAAATCTGAATATTTTAGACTCAATCGTCTTTTTTTTTCAAATAATAATAATTTTAGTGCAATTTCTTCTAATTAAGAGAGGGCAGGGTGACATGTGGTTTGTTACCTTTGCCAATGGTATTTATGCTTCAGTCAATATAATGAACTCAACTGGAATTGTAACTTGGCTCACCAATTAACGATTCCAAGCCATTATCCACTACACCACCTGCACATCGAAGTTTATAGCCCCCAGTATTATTCTCAAGTGGTCACCCATCTAGGTACATGACCAAGCTCGACTTTGATTACCAGTTCCTATACAATCACCAAAGAGAATAGAAAGACTTTAGTGAGGAAAGGACAATTAAAGGACAAGTTTCAGGAAGACAGAAGATGGTGATTGATATTGAATTTAAATTTTTGAAGATTGTAAGTGACAGGAAAACAAGAAATTGGAAGAAGATAGGTGAGAAGATTAAGAAAACGTTAGAATATAAGTGACAGTTGTAACTAGGTAGTTCAACAGTAAAATGGTGGGACCTACTTGCCAATCTAGTAGCACACTTAAATTCATATAGTTGAGGCCCTAGGGTAAAAAAGCTCCTCAGAACAGTTACCATGAAAATATTTGCAGAAAAAGACAGAGGGGAAACCATGTCACATTGGTGAAAAAAAATGTCTGATTTTGAGATGCCAGGTCTGGATCGATTACATTACAGATCCTTCTTTGGTGTTTCTGCTATGTATTTAAAGATTTTTGATAAAATACAATCTGCAAAGTACTTGGTCCTGACCTGGCATCTTGACTTCAGTCACATTCCCACCGTGACCTAGCTTTCCTCTGCCTTTTCTATAAATATTTGCATGTTAACTGTTCTGATGAAGTCTCCTCTATGATACAGCCTGCAGTTGGAGATTCATCTTCAACTGGGCTGGTTAAGATCTCTGCCTGGAGGCAGAGAGCATCCTCAGATGGGGCTATGTTGAATCGCAGAATCTTGTCTCGGGAAACACCTACCCCACCCAGTTTTATACTGGGTCTATCAGGAATTTTTGGCTGAGCCTACAGACTTGAGAACCCCACATTAAATTCAGCCTTGTGCCACATCTGACTGCATGGGGTAGTTGGGAGATACTGTCTCCTCTATGGTAACTAGTCTTTATGAATTTAAGTGCAGTACTAAATTATCAGAAAGCTCTCATCATTTTACAGTTCTAGGTGGACAAAAAGGGATAAAAATAATAACTGAAGCTTGCACTGAAGTGATGAGATCCAAAGCAAGAGATGGATATATTAGGCAAAGTTTATTGTCTAGAAAAATGATGCCTAAGTTAATCGTAATGCTGTAGGGAAAGTGGGCATGAAGTGGCTAAAAATAATATTAGGTTGGTGCAAAAATAATGACGTAATGTCGTTTTTTGACATTAAAAAATATGTCAAAAAACGACATTATTACGTCATTGTTTTTGCACCAACCTAAAAATTTACATTAACGGAAACACCAAGATGCTCCCAATAATCTTTTCTATAACAACATAAATAGCATTAAAATAAGCTACCAAATAAAACAGAAATGAAGCAACTGCATATGAACAAAAAATTGCACATATCCAAATAAGAACAAAATGGTGATTGTAGAGCATAAGTACCAACACAATAATAATAAAGGTATTGAATAAAATATTCTCATTAAGAAAATATTGACATCACCACGACAGAGTCTACAAACTGTTACAAAGATCTTTTACTTTGAAAATAATGAATTACATCAACTGGGATTTTAATAGAAGAGAAAATTAATCCTTTCAATCATGATGAAAAATTTAGCATCGGTACCTCCACTGATTTGCTAAAAATTAGAAGACTGATGAAAAAATGGCCGAAATGGAATAAAAAAAACAAAGATTTATTGTCAAAATCTTTGTTGTTATTAAGAGGAAAGCCGTAAAGAATCTTTTGATTTTTAAATTATATTTGTAGAGTGAGTGGCAATGGTTAAATGTAAATAACAGAATTGAGAAATTTTGACAATAACAAGAAAAAAAGAACAGGGCAAAAATATTATATAAAGCAAGGATACAATATTTGCAAGGCATAGGCAAAGAAGCAGTAATATGGTAAAAAGTTCACAAAGTAATAATTGGTGTTGACGCACAAGAACAAATTTGGATAAGAAGAAACACAGCTTTCTGACTTAAAGACAAAGCCGACCGAGACTGAGTCAAATAGAATCAAAGACTGCCTATTTTATTGTCTAAAAAAAAAAAAAAAAAAAACAATATGTATTTATGTGCTTCTGCCTATAAATTTTGGAGGGCTAAGTATTTTGCAATCATTCCAACACAGATTGAAATCACCAACCAACCTTAATGGTTGAGTACACTTGTTTGTATCCCTGTTTTTATGCGGGGCAAATAAATACAAACCTGATACATATAAACATTTACAATTCCTTTGCATTATATATATATATATATATATATATATATATGCTGTCATCCACAGACAGATGGTTTCACAGCTCTTTGGTGTAGCTAGACGTCTGATTACTTCAAGCCTGAATCGAAACCTGACCAATTTGGTATCAGTCAGAGATTCAACCTTTAGGCTATTATTGTCACACAGCAGAGAGGAAGGGAAATTTTAATGTTTTCTATGCGAAATACGTCAGTGGTCTGGAGAGCTCAATTCAGTTTGTTTGCCGAGCAAAATTATATCTATATATATATATATATATATATATATATATATATCTATATATATATATATATATATATATATAAAGTGAAGATAGCTCAGTGGTAGAAACTCTGACTGACTGACACCAAATCGGTTGGGTTTTGATCCAGGCTTCAGGCATTCAGTTGACTTGTTGCACTGAGGAGCTGTGATACAGTGAAACAGTAGTGTCTATGAATGACATATATTTTTTATGTTTTTTAGAATGTTGAAATTTTGGTTAAAAATTTTATTTTTCTTGTGTCAGTAGAGTGACCAAAGATTAGTATGTTAAATGTTAATGTTCTTTTGGCAAGGTAAAAAAAACAAAAAAAAAACATTGATTTTGAAATTCTTAAAAAATTAACTAATTGCCACATTTTAATGAAATTTTCAGGACTTATTCACAAATGAATGAAAATTTCAGAAATGCTTTTTTTTTGTTTTTAAAGAAAATCTTGGTAAATATTTTTTTTTTTTTTAGTTTTGTTAATCCCCGGTATTTAATATTATGAAATATTTTGTGCCAATTAAAGTTTATATCCATTATTAATTAAATTAAAATTTATAAATTAAAGTTTATATCCATTATAAAAGAACTTGGATAATTTAAGTCATCAATTTTTCTTTGCATATCAGAAACATGAGTTATGGAAAATCTGCTCTGAATTGTAGAATAAAAAAAGCAATTATTTATTCAGAAAAACTTTCAATTGCTTTTATGAATAAGATATATTATAGGCACTATTGTTTTAAGAAAATTTCTTTTGAATAATAAATTTTTAAAAGAATTGTTTACATTTTCGAAAACTTAATTAGAATAATTTATAACATTTCAAATCTTTTTAATTTTTGTATTACTTTGTCTCTATTAGGTGATATTCTTATTAAATTAAAGCTATATTTACTAATAATAAATAGAAAAGCTTGGTACAAATCATCGAACACCAATATTTTAAAAATAATTTTAATTTTATGTGCATAAAATGCTGACTGATTTCTGTAGATATGGATGTTCATACATGACATTGTCAGAAAATAAGAGTGATGACTGTAGTAAATTTAAAACCAGAAAGAATCTAAAATTCAATAAAACTTACAGAGAATATTTTCCTAAATTTTTAAGATTAGTGTAGACGGAATAAAATTCCAATAACCAAAAACACTATCCTTAAAAGAGTGCTTAATACAGAGTAGAGCAAATAGTATTTATTCAAAAATTGTAACATAAATATGTTATAACATCACTACAAAAAGAGCCATTTTGCTTCAGCACTACTGGTGTCTTATCAAGTGATGGTGTCGACTGCAAAATAATTTTTTTTTAAAATTCAAAACCAAATTAAACCCCCTAAATACATAACATATCATAACCAATCAGAATACAAGTATATGACGACCAATCAGAATACAAGTATATGACGACCAATCAGAATACAAGTATATGACGACCAATCAGAATACAAGTATATGACGACCAATCAGAATACAAGTATATGACGACCAATCAGAATACAAGTATATGACGACCAATCAGAATACAAGTATATGACGACCAATCAGAATACAAGTATATGAAAATTCTTATATCATGATGGTATATTCTAAATACAAACTATTGATTAAAATTAATGCTAGATCAAATCAATAATCAATTTGAAATAATTAACCTTTAACTTACAATAAAATTAAAAATCAGAAATTTCAAATTAAATCTAGCATTAGGTCTAAAATATGAAGTTATTTGAAAAGGGAATAGAGGAAAAGATAAATATAAATATATATCTGTATTATCGTTATTCTTATTTAAAGGCCAGGAAACCCAGGCCAAATCAATGCTGATGTAAAAAGTATACATAAATGCTACAGATGGCACAACAAACACATTTGCATCCTAAAACACTGACACGTGAATAAAACTAAACATATGTGCACGCAAATATAGGAACGGCACAGGGAAGAAAAAGAAGTAAACAAGGAAAAGAAAAAAAAATGGTTAAAAAAAAAGAAAATTCAAAGGTAAAAAAAAGGACAAATGGATAAAAATGTAGAAAGGAAATTGCAACCGAATCAAGCGTGTACAAGTAAAAAGAAAATACAATCACATCCATACTGTTATAAAATAAAATAAGACATATCTCGGCTGATTTGCAGGCAAATAAACAAACATACTTAAGAGCGAGAGCCGGATGTGAACGGGATAAGGCCATGTCACAAAATGACCATAAGCCCGACACATGAGTTCCAGTCAAAAAATAAAATAATATTTCAAAGTATTTCTATTTTTCGACCAATAAAAATGCTTCCCTCCTAATTATACTCGCATCGTTTTTTGAGTCTGTTAAGCCATAAAAAAACGCCATGAAAGGTGTCACATGGGGAAGCACAACAGCAATCAACAAGAGGCCAGGAAAGAGCCCTGTCACGGTCATCTTGCAACCATACGCTTGTCTATAACAGTACCTATATACAAATAAGCAAACTCACCAAGATTTACGCACACATATAAACATAAAAACGATACTAACTACCCATCAAAAATTACATATGACAAACATATAGATAAAAGGATAGGGGGGGGGGGTAATCAAATAAAGGTAAAAAAACAAAATAACATAAGATGCATAAGTAATTGAAAGACAGATATCAGGTTATAAACTAAATAAAGGAAAGAATGGATATGTATACATACATATATATATATATATGTGGCTGTGTGTGTGTATGTAAAAAAAGTTTGCAAATACTTAAACATAAACATCCACATATAAACATAAAAACTAATACTTGCACCTAGAAAATACACCCATATAAAACAAAAGTAGAAAACTAACATACATACATAAATACATGCATGTATTTCTACCAAGATAACCCTAATAAATTTGGAGTCTATGCAGGATTAATTCATTAAGGATCACAACTATTCAATATCAGCTTAATTATCTATGTTAAGTTAAATCAATAGCAAATAAGAATAGGTAATAATGATAATGATCAAGTTATATATAAATTATATATAGATACACCTACTGAGCCAGACAAACCTACCTAGGTTTCACCTAAACTGATCGGCTAACGAGGCAAAGAGAAACGCATATATAAATATGCGTTTCTCTTTGCCTCGTTAGCCGACTTTCCCTGACAATCCGTTTAGGTGAAACCTAGGTAGGTTTGTCTGGCTCACTAGGTGTATCTAGGTCTGCTCTACGGTTGTATTGAGCTCTTTTGTTAGTTGTTTACTCGTATCGGGGTTTTTTCTTTGGGCTTCAAACCTGCATCTGTGCAATTTTTTGTTTGTAGATCTTTCTTTTTTAAAATCTACCGAGAATTGAAACCCTGACAGGTTGTCAAGCAAACATCATACCAACTGTTCCAATGGCCCTCGGTGATGAAGAGATTGCAAATCAGACTCAGTATAGCGGATGCGCACTGCTGATGAGTCCCACATAAAGGATGAAACGACCGTTCAGTGCTTTCTGCATTCTGTTGAGGTTTTTATCAGACTCGATGAATTAATTAAATATAATTATCAAATCCTCCTAATAATTTCTCTAAATATTTTGAACAATAAAAAATATTAAAAAATTAAAATCTTTAGACACACTGGGTGTTGTAGATTAATATTCTTCCGTTTTTATTATTTCATTTAGATTCCTTGACTAGTTTTGGCCAACATGGCCATCATCGGGAGAAGAAATATCTCTGCTTGCTGGTAGCAGTGAACTACAGAAATGAATGTCTTGATGGAGAAAATGAACTTTTGTCTGTAGTTTTCCATTTGTTTTTTTATTTTGTTTTTATCGTTTTAACATGAATCTTAACATTCCTTGTGTTAGTCAAACAGTCTCTTAAGTTGTTATTTGAGATAAGAGCTGGATGGATCCATACTGCTCTGAATTCCCTTGGTCAGTTTAACAGTTTTATTGCTTCCTGGAGAGGGGATATGTCTCTTAAGTGTGTGTGTGTGTGTGTGTTATTTGGTTCTTAGGGAGTGAGTGAGTATGATGTGTGTAAGTGTGTATATTCATGTGGGTGTGTATATAAGTGTGAAGCCTCAACACCCCTGTAAGCATGTCTGTCTTGTGTGGGTGAGAAATGTGGGTAGGTTTTGATTTGTAGTGTTATATATTAATACTATCTAGATTGTTAAATTTATGGTTAAGCCCGGCTGGAAAATGTGTTTTTAAATGTCGTATCCACTTATTTTCATAGAACTCTAAAATCTTTCTAATGTTATCTGCTCTGGACTTTTCTATTCTCTCAATTATAGTGAATTTGGCATGGTTTTAAAATCGTGTTTTTCTAGGCGGAAATATTCTACAAGTAATGATTTTTATATATATATATATATATATATATATATATATATATATGTGTGTGTGTGTGTGTTCTTAGATATATAACATATATATACAAGTATATAAATAAAGATAAAATAACCACTATTTCTAAGGGGAAATTATAAAATTCACTATGTTTATTAAAAACCTCTTCGACAGAAGAGTTACCACTAATTCTAAATTCTATGGAGGAGGGTAGTGCTTAATAAACAGAAAAGGGGTGGTTGGAATTAGGATGTACATAAACTGGTTTAGAATTAACCTTCATATAAGGTTGAAAAGAACTTGTTCTGTCCCACAAAGACATGGTGGTTCCTACCTAAACTCGTGCATGGGCTTTCAACCTCCTCCTCAAACTCTTTGTACTGACTGATGATGTCATCACATTCAGACTCACTGACTTGTTTTTTGTTCATGTGGCCACAGAAAGACATCATTTTACACTGGCTCCTGTGAAAGATTTTCTTTCACAAATGGATCCAGGATTAAGCCATGCGAGTGACCTTACAAGATGGTATCTTAGGAGAGATCTTAACAGAAGTTTCTCAGTAATGATGATGAACATAGTCTTTCTTGTAATTCTGCAGGAAAACAGATCTTTTGTTGACATATTTCTCTTTGTGGATAAAATTTGCATAGCCTTATCTGTCAGAAATTTACACTCAATCTTTGCAGAATCTTTATGCATATCTGGGTTTGAAAAATTTTTTACAAATTCATTCAGTTTGGAAAATGTAATTATCATTATATGTTTTCCATCCACTGTGCTCACCAAAAATCATTTTGATGAAAATGAAGATCCACAAAATTTACTAAATTATAGCTTTTCTCCAGTGTGTGTGGTTAGGATTTACCAAAGAAATGCAGATCCACAAATTTCACAAGAATATGGTTTCTCTCCGGTATGGGTATGCATATGTTTGACCAAATCTGGCTTCTGTGAAAATGCGGTCCCACAAACTTTACAAGAGTATGGTTTCTCTCCAGTGTGTGTATGCATATGGTGAACCATATTTGACTTGTGCAAAAATGAAGATCCACTGACCTCGCAAGAATATGGTTTCTACCCAGTGTGTGTATGTATATAAATGCAGATCCACAAACTTCACAAGAGTATGGTTTCTCTCCATTGTCAAATCTTGCTGCCATAAAAAAGCAGATCTGCAAACATCACAAGAATATAGTTTTTTCTTCAGTGTGTATACGCATATGCCTCACCAAAGATTTCTTCCATGAAAATGCAGCTCCACAAACTTCACAAGAATAAGGTTTCAATCCAGTGTGAGTACGCATATGATTGACCAAATTTATCTTCTGTGAAAATGAAAATCCGCAAATTTCACAAGAATATGGTTTCTCTCCAGTGTGTGTACGCATATGATTGACCATATTTGACAAGTATGAAAATTCAGATCCACAAACCTCGCAAGAATATGGTTTCTCTCCAGTGTGTCTACGCATATGACTGACCATATCTGACTTCTGTGAAAAAGCAGATCCACAAACTTCACAAGAATATGGTCTCTCTCCAGTGTGTTTACGCATATGATTGACCAAATTTTGCTGCCGTGAAAATGCAGATCTGCAAACATCACACGAATATGGTTTCTCTCCAGTATGAGTACGCATATGATTGATCAAATGTGACTTTTGTGAAAATTTATATCCACAAACTTCACAGGAATATGGTTTCACTCTAGTGTGTGTACGCATATGCATCACTAAAGTCGACTTCTGTGAAAATGCAGATCCACAGTCTTTACAAGAATAGGGTTTCTCTCCAGTGTGTGTACGCATATGTGTTACTAAAATTGACTTCAGTGAAAATGCAGATCCACAAACTTCACAAGAATAAGGTTTCTCTCCAGTGTGTTTAAACATATGTGTCACTAAAGGTGACTTGTATGAAAATGCAGATCCACAAACTTTACAAGAATATGGTTTCTCTCCAGTATGTGTACGCATATGTCTCTCTAAACGCCACTTCTGCAAAAATGCTGATCCACAAACTTCACAAGAATATGGATTCTCTCCGGTGTGTGTACTCATGTCTCTCTAAATGCACTTTCCTTGAAAATGCAGATCCACAAACTTCATAAAAGTATGGTTTTTCTCCAGTGTGTGTACACATACGGTTGTCCCAATTTGGCTTCTGTGAAAATGTAAATACAGTTTCTTTGTAATATGTGTTTATCTGACCTATTATATCCAACTTCACAAGAGTTTAGCATGAGTATGGCCTATATTTCCTGCTTATTCATACATGACACTGAATGTGTTTTTGTAGAAAGATAAATCATGCATTTCAAGGTTCATTATTTCTTTTTAGGTAAAGTTCATTGTCAGGCTTTTGACAATGTAAATCTATGACTTTCACATGAAGTACGTAGCATATGTGGGTTTTCATGAAATGGGAAATGTCTTTTACTTCATTCTCAATAAGAACCACTGCAATTTTTGTACAGCCAAACCACCTGTAAAGAAAAAAGGCATGATATATTACTAACTGCTCCTATTAAGATATGAATGCAGTATATATTATGAGAGATATATATAATTATTATTTCAATAATGCACCAGCAGCCCGCACTGGTGAAACATGATTGCTTCACCTTCAGGTCATATCTTATGAAATGTACGCAATTAAAATCAGAAAATTTCAATTCAGAACCAATACAAATATATCTACTGATTCTTTATATTTTTAGACATTGTTTTGGACTAATGTCACTGACAACATTATAATGTCTAAAGCTGGCAGCACCTGGTGTGAGAGTATCTGCTGCTGGAGTCTCTATCGAATAAAAACAAAACATATTCATCAGTGCCAAGGAGAAGAGATTTTGTTAATACCACTTTCTATTTATTAAATTAATTGAATTAGAAAAAAAAAAGTAATAATGAAGTAATTATCAAAATTAATGTGCTATTGATTTAATCCATTTTATTGATCACTTGATTTACTTGTATATTATTTGAAAAAATGTTTGAGATGAGGTATCGTAAATATTTACATTATTTACATTGTTCTAACCAAATCCATCATTTACTCCAAGGGGTAAATTGTTCTATTAGATTGGTGCAAAAATAATGACGTAATAATAATTATTACGTCATTATTTTTGCACCAACCTAATAATTCAATGTGCCTACGAATAACTTTCTGGATATCTCATTACCAGTTAATTCCCACTAGTAACTCAACTCTCCATGTTTTTTTTTTGTTCACTCTGCTATGGCCAGGTATTGAACTCACAACTCTTTTGGTGAAGTTTTTGGATTACTCAGCCAACACTTTTATCAACAGAAAAGGCATGGCACATGGAACACTATAAAATGAGAACACATGATGAAAAATGCACCAAACTTCATAAAAACAAAGTTTTAACATCAGAATCTATTATTAAGATGAAAGGGCAAATCATTTTTTAACTACAGTGTAACCTGGATTTAAGAGGGTTGTCGAGACTGGAGAAGGTTTCTCTTATATCCGGGTTTGGTCTATTTTGTTTACATTAACACAGGTTCTAATTTGGGACCAGAGAAAATCTCTCTTATATCCGGGTTACACTGTATTTGTATGAAAATTAAATTGTTTTTTGGTTAAAATTTTGGTTTTCATTGCATCAAGGCAGGGGCCATAAATTTAGTATAGGAAATTTGAGTGTCTTTTTCATGAAAGTTTTTTGACAGAATTTTACAACTGTGTTCACTTTAATTTTAATTTGCATCAGTTTGGTAATAGTTACTAAATAAAAACTGTATTTACTAAATCCTAAATTGAAAAGCTTAGCAGAATTCAGAGAGCACAGTATTTTAAAAAGAATTTTGAATTCTTTTTTGTTCATTTTTGTAAATATAAGCCTCCGTATATGATATGAACAGAAAATAAGAGCAAGAACTATTTAAAATTTATTGGTAATTTTCTCGCATTTTATCAGGATGTGCCTTCATAAGTAAGACTATAAAGCCAAAGTACCTAAAACTTAGCAAGGATTTCTTATCCCATATCTCACCAGGATCACTACAACAACTATATATATATATATATATATATATATATATATATATATATATATAAATATAAATATGTAATGAAAAACAAACCACTTTAATGTACCATTACGATAATTTATTTCACTTAAATCCTTTTTTAAGGATTCAGGATCATCAGGTAAATCTTCCAACAACGAATTGAGAAAAAAAAAATGGGATTAGAAATTGGTGGGTAGTGTAATTTTTGTAATTTAATAGAGGTGGTTGAGAGTGGTAGTTAAACAGACAATATAAAGTATAGGGAGGGGTTAATTTTATATCTCTCTTAAGTATGTTTTATATTGGAGTAGGAGGAGTGACAGAAACTTGACCTCTTTAGATGGTTAATAAAACGGAAATGAATTGTAGAAAATGTATACAAGTGAGTCTTATGGTAAAGAGAGAGATAGTGGGGAGGGGGAAAGAGAGATGGAGTTGTTATAATTTTGTTTTAACAAAATTATGTAAAAGATAGTTTACAATGTTTGATAGAAAATTCGATGTCTGAAAAAAATTTTGTTATTAACTGAAATGTTTAATTTTTTAAGTAAATAGTTTCAGGACTAAATATAACTATTATTGTAATAAACATATTTATCTAGGACATAAAGAAATATTTAAAATCTTAATAGTTTATTCACCCGACTAATTATATTTCCACAATATAAAAAAAAAAAAAAAATAACAATAACATCTATTTTAATATTTAAAATTAATTTATGAATGTAATTTATTTATTATATTGGTAAACTAAATTAAAGATTAGGTTTCATTATTTAATAGAATTTGAGGGTAATATTAATTTTCATTTATTCATATATGTCTCACAAATGTATTCATGTGAATCCCTACATACATACGATCATTAACAAGTCAAAAAAAAAAAAACCTTATATATATATATATATATATATATATATATGCCACCATCCTCCAACTTATTAATGTGAATTCTGAGTAATTCTTTTTGTATTGTTCAATGTTTATATTAGATATATGCACATGCCCTTGGGGAATTGAAATCAACAATTTCTTTTAAAAAACAGGAACCTCCCCATCCACCAATTACTGAAAATCTGCTCTGAATCATAAAATAAAAACGCAATAAAAATACATTATTTAATTAGAAAAGCTTTAAAATGCCTTCATGAATAAAAAATACTATGAATTTGTAAAAGAATTTTCATTTTTAAAAAATTTTAATCATAATAATTTATAAAGTTCTAAATCTTGAAAAATTCTGCAGCAAATTTTTACCAGTTTAGGTGATACTGCTATTAAGTAAAATCTCAGATTATAAATGGAGAAAGTTTACTACAATACTGTTACTCCGATATTTTAAAATTGTATAAAATTGTTTTAGGAATTGTATAAAATAGAGGATCTATGAACAAGAAGTCGTAGTATCTGTCTATATTTCTGAGATGAGGTATTATGCACACTATTTACATTGTTCAGACTATCATTCTCATCTTTGTTGCCATATTTATCACATTTTGGCCGTTGTACGCTTCGGCCTTCTTCAGGTGTTTGGAATGTCAAACTGAACCTCATGCGCTGGGGTAGGCCGTTCTAGATCCATTTGCCATGTTTAATAGATGTCATTTATCAGTCATCTCCTGTCACTGTCTTTGAGGATATGTGGCACAGTAGATAAAAGTGTTAGATCCAGGGACAGGACCCAAAGAGTGGAGAACTTGGAGAGAGGAATTAACAGAAGATTACTGATAACTGACATCCATTAGACATGGCATGTGGAACTAGAGCTGTCTATCCCGGCAAGCAAAATAAACGGTTCAGTTTAATGCCAAATTAAGTTTTTTATATATATATATATATATATATATATATATATATATATATAATATATATAGTACTATTAAATGTACAGCTGGCCACATTACTTTTTCGAAAATGTACAGCTGGCAACATTACTTGCTGTAATTATAAAGTATGGAAGACCAACTGGAATACAGTTGTTTTATTTGAGTTAAGCATTGTTCTCCGCTGTTAAGACCTTTACTTTTGCGAAACATGTGTGGAGAAGTTAATTTGATTTTTCAATTTCAACTGAGAAGGTACCTACAAGTATTAGTATCATCTTATGAAATTTATATGATCTTATTTTTATATTAATCTCAGTTATGACATTTTTCCATAAATGAAATATCAAAATAATAAAATGAATAGAAATACAAATAACACAGTAAAATGTAATAAATGTACATAAAATTATAGTATTTTATGTACACTTCTGATAAAATTTCATAATAAAGGAACCTAAATTAATTAGATACCTTTCTTATGAAATTTAATCTCACTCTTAACAATCTTATTTTAATTTCTTTATATTTTCCATAAAGCATCATAAACGTGAAAGCTAAGTACAAAAAAAAAAAAAAAAAAATTAGAACGCTGAAAGATTTCTTAAAAATAATAAGGTAAATATTTTGTTCAATTAAATCTAAGTAACTTCACTTTTCGCCTTCTGTAGAACAAATTATGATCACGTCATTCAACACCTGTTAAGTGACGTGAAAGTTTATGACCTGCTTTGTTTTATTTTCTCTTTTCGGCGCAGAAGCTAAGTCAACCTTGGTTCAAAATATTTTAAATAAACATTATAATATCTAATTTTCTTAAAATAAGTTTTGAAAAAAATGATAATTGATTTTTAAAAGAATTTCAAAGTGAGAATTTCATCTTTTTTATAAAATGGAAAAAAAAAAGGCCGCCATGATCGATTATCTGTCAAATTTGCTGACTCAAAAAAAAAAAAAAAAAAAGAAAAAAGATTTTTAACGAAAATTTCGGACGTGCTCTGAACGATTAAAAAATGTAAAAAAAATACCCCCCCAAAATACTTTGATCTTTCCTCTTAATAATAACATTTAACATTTAAACGATAAAATATTGTTTTCGTCAAGTTTGGCGTCTTTTTCATCATGCTATCTTTTTTTTTAGCGATTTGAAGGAGGTACCTAAAAAGTAACTTACTGAATATTTTATTTAGAAAACTTTGAGAAAATTGATGTCTAAAGTTTATACGCTTAAACTTTAAGCGTATTTTAAGCCTTAAAGAGAAATTAAAAGTCGTTCTTGAAGCTTATCCTTTTTAGCTTTATTTCCAAACTAGTAAATTAAATTTAATATTTTCAATAAGCAAAAAACACTTTGCTGTAGTGCACTTCAAATCATTTAAAAAACTGATTTGATTTAGAGAATCATTTTTTTCTGGTTATCAATAAAATAAAATTAATATATTTTGTAATGATATTATTAATTAAACAAGTACACGAGATATAAAATAGGAGGCAGACCACTCCCCCGCCTCACAAATTGAATCTCTACAATTACAACATTTAAAAAAAAAAAAAAAAAAAAAAAAAAAAAAAAAAAACCTATTCACTGTCAGTAAACAATTTTTATTCATTAATGAAGAAATACAGAAAATTCCGTTTGAATAATATATTTCCGGGATTTTTTGTAAATACTTTAAAACTGGTGTAGCGATTTTTTGCTTTCATTTCGGAAAAAAAGCATTGGTGGTTCCTTATATTCACACTGACTCCATTGATATTAACTTCAGTTCTGTTTTTGACAAATAACCTGCAAAGTAACTAAGCATTTCTTTGAATTCCTCCAAAAACTTAAAGACACCGTTGTTGACTCAACTTCGTCTTCTTTCATCAGTTACTTCATCAATTTTCTTCATTTTCTACGATTTTTTTTTTCATCTATTTCTTTTCTTTCGATATGATGGCAATACAAATCTCGATTCCCTGCATTCTGACTTCTTACCAAAGTTTAATTTGCTTATTTGAACCAATTTTTAGCCACAACAATTGTTTATCACAAATGAACTAAAAACATAAATATATGTACTAAAATCGATCGATTTAAGAAAAAAAAAAATTAAAAACTAAATTCATTTTTTTGTTCCGAAATTTCATAACCAAGGCGCTGAACATTGAAGAGCAGTGGTGAATGAGTTTTTAAAACTTGTAAAAATAAAATAATTCAGACATTTTAAGTAAGCATTCTATGTTTTCTGAAAAAATAAATCAACTGTTTCTAAATAGCCATATTAAAATAAACTTACTGTTGGAGAATATCTTTCGCCTGAGAAGAAATAAAAAAAATGTTTCAATGATAAAAAACATTAACACGAAACTCGAGAAAAATGTGTGTAACAAGGGAGATAACCACGCAAATCTTAACTCCATTATTTGTACTACGAATGTTCTGATAAAGAAATTAAATACATAAATTTATTTACTTAATACACATTTATCGAAATAATATATTAAAATTGCACCTTCCAATCCATAAGATTATAAAGATGTGCCTAACTTTAATCAGTATTATTATCTTACTTTCATAAATTCTTTTTTTTTTTTTTTAAACAATGATTTCATTTGTCACTCTAATGTCCGAGGGCAACAAGTTTAAGTGTGTTGGACAAAGAGGCACAGTTTATGTGGATATGTATGGAAAGTAACAGTTAACACTAGATTTGAACAGGTTAAGAAGACTGTAGTTATCAGAGAAGCAGCCTGTTGGGAGTCGATTCCACCAAAGGAATATAGAGTAGAGAGGTTTGATGATAGAAGAGTTCAAATTGCACTTGGTACTATGTTTCCTTACTGTTGGGATTGCTAGGAATTTGAATTTGGTATCAGAAGGTTTTTATTTTTTGATGGTTAGTTTTACGGGCATGTTCAACATATAATCCGCAACAATATAGATAGACATTCCAAAAAAAACGAATCAATCAACAGTCAAGTGAGTAAGGGACACCGATTATCAGATTTCAATAGAACAAAATAATGCATTTATGTACAATTTGAGAAAAATTGATTTGTTGAACTTAAATGGATAAATGAAAATAGGCGTATTTGGATGTGTAGAATTTGATTGTTTGTTTACTTACTAATACTTAAGTAGTGAGAAGAAAATGTCACTTTTCAATACTAAATGTTGCTGGGTAAACTGCTAGATATCTTGTACTCCCTGTCTTTTTCCTCACATAAAACTGACCAAGAGAGTGCAAAGGTGTAGATTTTGAAAACAATTGTTGACCAACAGGTTTCAAAAGAGGAAGATTACCTCAATGTACATATCATTCATATTTGGATGCTGAAAAGTCTCTAACCCCACATGATTTACAGCAGGAAGTACTTTTTTATGCCATTTTATATTAAAAAAAGAAAATATTCCACAACAAATCACAAATGACGATATTCTCGTAAATGTATACACAATATTCTAACGAAATATAACACCAGAAATTTTACAAAAGAAAATTTTCTGAAGTAGAAGAAAACGTTTTTGTGGGAAGAATTTTCGGAAAAATGACCAAAATCCCAATAAACAATTAATAATAATAAGAGAGAGAATAAAGAACAAGACAAAAATATGTACAGAGAAACCCGGATATAAGTGAGATTTTATCTGGTCCCAAATTAGAGCCATACTTACCTAAACAAAATAGACCAAACCTGGATATAAGAGACTTCTTCTCCGGCCCCAACAACTCTCTTATATCCGGGTTACACTGTAATGCAAGTCACAAGTAAAGCAAAGAAACTATAAGACAATAATAAAGTAAAAGGTTCACAAAGTAGGAATAGTGTTTGCATGCAAAAGGGATACAGTACAGTGATTACAGCATTCTGAGAGGGGAGGTGAAGTTACCTATTTACTTTACTAACAGAAACTGGTTAATTTGCAGTGTAACACTTGGCTGAGTTTGCATTCAAAATTTCTAGAATACTTACATTTATGTACATGCTCTATTCAAATCTGGTTTGTTAAAATCTACTGTTTTGGAATAGACAACAAGTTTGGATTCATTTGTGTTGCAGGCAGCCATTTTTGCTGTTGTTTGCATACATTCACTGCAGAATAGCTATTAGTGTAGGTGTAAAATGTTGATTGGTACATCGGGTTGATCAATTATAGAATGTACTGCTTCTCGAGTGTTGTGGTCACCAATGGGTTAAATAGATAATATGGCTGCGTGTTGAGAAGGTAATCAACATTCATACATAATACTTAAAACATCAAGGAAAAAGAACAATGAGAACCAATTTTGTTTAACGAAGAAATATATGTATATTAAATTCAACAATAATACAAAGTAGTTGCAATATGAGTGAAAAAGGGAGAAAAAAAGTAGCTTCCCCTTGACTGTAAGGAAATGTCTTATAGAAGATTTGTCTGAGCAAATGTTCAGAGTTCAGTGTTGAAAATAGAATATTTCTTTCAGAAAATTGTTCAGTAGTTGCAACTTACAGAGTTCCTTTAACTTGGTGTGTCCACTGAGAACTGGTGGTGTGTCACATAAAGTTATGTAGTGCGTATGTACGTGCGGAGTGAGTAGGATGAAATACACGAGCGAGTAAATGAGAACTATTGTCTCTGGGTACCTCGACTGTGGTTCTGAAATTACTACTACTGGTTTTTTGGAATGCATCCAATATTTATACTATTAGGTTGGTGCAAAAATAATGTCGTTTTCTCACATATGTGAGAAAACGACATCATTTTTGCACCAACCTAATATCTGGAGTGGCTCCAAGCAGAGACGCTATAGTACATTTTTGAATATACATGAAAAATATCCGATTGGACAGAAAATGGACCAATCAGCGATTTTGTAGCAAAGCTTGTTTTGAACAAAGTGTAGGAACAAATTTACTATGATGGAATGCGATAGATAAATTGTCCTGTTATTTTTAAGTATGTATTTATTGACCAATTAGAATTGGAGAAAATGTAGGTGTGGCACTACATAGACACACTCATTTTGAACAAAGATACCTATGTTCATGGTTCTTGCGCGCAGTAGTTGAGACAAATTTAGACAAGAAAGATCAGTTCTGCACTTAGCACTCTGCATTAATCTAACATTATTAGCTACCAACATAACATTTCTAAACTCACAGTGTTTTAGCCAATGTGCCCTCCACCCTTTTCCAGCTATCAGTTGTACTTGGTACCATAAATTGTTCTCATTGAATTTTTCATGCTCAAATGATAACTCTTATTGTACATAGAAATTTCCATTACACATAGAAAATGGAATGATAACTCTACTTCATCATTTTGGATTGAATTAATTTGAATTTATGACATTTTCCACACTTTTTTTAATTATTTTTATAAAGGCTTCTAATAAACCATAAAAGGGAAAATCATAGCTGAATCAAAGCAAGAGCAAATATTGTGAACTGAAAGAAGGTGCTCCTTAAAGAATTCTCAGTAACTGTCAATTCTGTTCAAATTCATTCACCATACATCAATGCTTCCATAAGACAAACTCGGGCAATTATACCTGAAACAATTTTAACGTGAAATTTACCTTTAGAACTTTTTCAGATAGATATTGATAAAAGTATTCCATCAAAAAATGCATCAGTTTCATTTTTAAACATTCTTGTTTTAATTTGCACATTAATTAATACTCATGACAAAGCAAGACTTATCCCTATGTAATTAAACTTAAATGCTACTTTGAGTGTTTCATGACGTTCATTGGTGATCAACTTGTACAAGAATCAAACTTAGATGAAATTAAATTTAAAAACAAATCACTTATGGAAAACCATTCAAATGTAACAGATGATCTTTCAAAACGTTTATAAATATTCATTTTTCTCATGACTTTTTTCTGTTTGGCTAAATTTCAAACGCCTTCACTAATATATATATATATATATATATATATATACACAAGAAACTAAATCATGGTTGCTCATGTGCACACCAGATTATTATCATATATACAGTGTGTATAAAAAAAAAACTTTTTATAAACTTTGGGGGCAGATTTATCAAGGAGAAAAATCCATATAAACATATGTCCACAAATCTTTCATTTTGAAGTTATTAAATTTAAAGTTTATGGTAGTGTTAAATACAATCCAAAAATACTTCTATAAATTTTAGGGGCAGGTATTTGACACCAAAACAAGGGAAAATGTCCATAAAAACATACGGGAAAAAGGCCATCATTTTATTTCAACAAAGCCAATGTCCAAAATGTCCTCCGCTTGCTTCTACTCAGACATGCACTTGTTGCATTATTGACTGGCAGAATCTTTCAAATACTCCCACACAATGTTTTCATAGGCTCCCATGACACACTGAAGTATTTCTGCAATTAATTAATGTCAATTGCATAAACCAATTGTTCCAGGTGATCCCATAGACAAAAATCCAAAGGATTGTGGCTGGGGGAATTCGTAGACCACGGAACCAGTACCCCCCTACCTATCCCTCCTTCATGGTAGATGTCAACCAGTGCACTGTGAATAATATGACTAAAATGTGCTGGAGCATCATTATGCATGAACCACATGCGTCTTCATATTAGCAAGGGTATTCTGTAACAGGTCTGGAAGTGTGTTCAAAATAAAGTTCCTGTAGACAGCTCCTATTGATTGGAATAAACATTTTTTTTGTTTTCAGTAAAACTGATGATGTCTGCCATTTCGAGACATTTGTAAACAAAAGTTAAATTCTCTGTTTTAAAAATCTTGTGAAAAAATATATTTTTTGAAGGTTATTTGAGTAAAATTAGAAAATTTAAAGTTTACTTAATCTAATTTGTAACAAAAAGTACTTACTTTATTATATAGAAAAACAGACGATAAGAAAAGCATTTCTTCACTTGTTTGTCAGGTGTTGATTGATGACAGCTGAGGTCAGAAGTCATTGGATGGGTGAACAAAAGTAACAAATTCTATGAATTCCATGTGATTTTATTTAACTACTCAGTAATTTTTACAAATTAACAAATATTTTAAGCAATTTTATATTAATTATTAGGTACTTTAGCTTTATGTTTGAAGATGTTTTCTGGAAAAGTAATAATAAAATTTTAAATACTATATAACTATATAAATTTAAAATTTCATAATTAAGATAGTAAATATTAATATAACATACAATTGCATAAATAAAAGTGGTACCCAATATTATCTTGAATGATGTTATTTCATCATTGTAAAAACAACCTTTCCAATAGTGATTACTGATAAGGATATAATCATCCTGGAAATAAAGATCAAATTTTCATCATCTAAAACAACGTTGCCACTAGTAATGATAGATGATTATGATATCTGATCATTCTAAAATCTTAAAATTCATCATCATAGAAACGACCCTTCCACCACAAACATAGACAGTAGGGACAGTAGAGTAGCAGTAGTAAAAAGGAACAACACAGAAGTATTATCATTGTTCTATAAAAATACAGTTAACTGTCTCAAACACTACCCTTAACAATGAAATTCTTGGAACAAACCTTTAAAGAAACAAGAGACAATAACACTGAGAACAGTCTTAAGGTTTTATTGTTATTTGTTACAGTTGCACGTTTTATTCATTTCATATATATATATATATATATATATATATATATAAAAAAAAAAAGAAAGAGAGAGAGAGAAAAGGAATCCTCTATCAACTACTACAAATACATATAACAATGGAGTATTTTGCATTAACAAACTCAGCATCCCAACACTTGTAATTTTTACATACATCTCATGAAATTTTGTGGTATTTTATTTAATATTAATTTTTATATCATCTCAGATAGTAAATTTTAACCAACTCATAAAACATGTGACTTTTTAAAGACATGTTTATACACATCCAGAAACAATGTAAAATTCTTTTTTTTTTTAAAATACTGATCATTTGCAAAGTGTAATAAGCTTATAGATTTATTATTAGTAAAAATAGTTTCTAAAATTTAATTTTAAAGGATTTAAACAACTTTATAAATTACTGTAATTAATATTGTAAAAAAAAAAAAAAAAAAAAAAAAAAATTCTTGTAAAAATTAATTTTTTATCAGAAACATGTTAAGGGGTTGTTGGACAAATAATCTCTCTTTTATATAATGTTACAGACCCTCATCTAATTTTATTCTAAAATCCACACTGAAGTTTATATTTTAGAAGTATTCTGAATAAAGAGCCAGTACCTTCATGAAGTGTAAAAAAGGAAAAGAAATAAAGTGAAATTAACAATTAACAGTTCTTGATCAAACTTGCATGTATCCGAACAAAGATTATGTCTCCTATGAAAAGTACACTTTCTCTTTCTTGGTCACATGATTGCGTGATGATTTGACCAGATACTATCCAGACATCAAAACAACCTTTAACTCTCTGAGATACGACAGAAACAGGAAAAGGGTCAGTGATCTCTTTTTGCCCACACATGAAAAAAATCCATATTTGGAAGTCATGGGTCACATGCCAAAATCGAGGCACGAAAATAAAGACCTCCACCAAGTTGGTCCCTATTCAGAATTCAAACTGAATAGATGTCCAGCTAAACTTGCTATGATCTGCTATAAATTTTGATGTGCAGAATTGATAGAAATCTATTAAAGTTTCTGAGCTGAAAAGATTCAGTAAAGTGTTGATTCAATAAATCAAACTCCAGCATGCTAAAAGAAGCAGATTTTTAAATCTATTTTTTAATATATCATTGATTTATGCTCTTATTATTTTTTTTATTAATGAGGACTAAAAAGTTTTTTTTAACAAACTTTCTTTTATATATAGGTTTTCATTGCCCCCCCCCCCCAATTTAATAATCTCACAGAATTGTTTTATCTTTTTGGCTTGTCAATCTCTTTGAAATTAAAGTTTTCTTTTAACTAAGATGAGCGAATTTGAAAGGAGTGGGTAAGGGATTTATTAAAAAGACATGTGCTCGATCATTGTACAAACAAGCATGTCTTTTTCCTATGCTCTCCCAAATTTAAAGAGTGGGTAGAGGAAGTTATTAAAAAGATGCTTGGTCAAACATACATATATATATGCAGACACAATCTCTCTTTTATATATGTAAATTCTAATTAAAATTTAAAAAAATGGAAAGAATTCTTGTAAAAATTCATTATTTAAAAAGTATCTTAAAATAATAATGTCCATAATGTTTTATTCATACAAACAATTATAGGTTTTCTGATTAAATAATGTCTTAATGTAGATCTATGACTTTCACATGAATCATGTAGCATATATTTGTCTGTGTTTTAATGGAAAATGAAATGTCTTTTCCTTCACCGGTACTGTGTAATTTATTGCTTTTCATGGGTACTTGCCTGTCATGCACAGATTGTCAAGTTACTGCATAAGATTTTTATGCAACATTGATGCAGGATGTGCACATACCAGCATTGCTGCATTTCTATTGTATTTTACAGCATTTGAAAATACTGCATTACAATTTTTACAAGAGTATGAAACATTGCATACACAATATGACATCTCAGAAAAGGTATATCCACAATTTTTCATTTCTACATGTTTTTACATGGTGCCTTACAAAAGAATTTTCAACTGATTCAGAAACTAAATGTGCAATAAGATTGGGTTACTGTCCACTGTGCATTCACATGATGCAACAAAATTTTTCTGAAAATACATATCAGCAAACATCACAAGAATAATTTTTCTCAAGTGTATATACACAAATGGCTCACCAAACAACACTTCCGTGAAAATTGGATATTCACAAAATTCACTAAATTATAACTTTTCTCCAGTGTATGTACGCATGATTGACCAAATCTCCCTTCCATGAAGATACAGATCTACAAACTTCACAAGAATATACTTTCCAGTGTATATGTATATGATTAACCAAGTTTGGCGTCCATGAAAATGTACATCCACAAACTTCACAAGAATATGGTTTCTGTTTAGCCTATTTTATTTGACTTCACAACAGTTAGGAGATGTCACATGAATATGACCAATCTTTCTTTATTCGTATATAACACTTTCTACAAAAACACATCAAAGTACATTATTTCTTGTCAGGTAAAGTTCATTGTCATGCTTTTGACAATGTAGATCCATGACTTTCACATGAACCTTTGTGTTTTCATAGAAAGTGAAAGGTCTTTTCTGTCAATGAAATTCTCAACAACAACTGTGGTTTTTGTACAGCCAAATCGTCAGTGAAGGAAAAAAGGCATAAATAATATATTAATAGATGCAGTGAATAATATATGAAAGCAGTCAATATTATGAATGATACATATAATTATTATTTTAATAAAGCATCAGCAGCTGCTGCCAGTGAACATCAAACATTTTGCCGTGAAACAAGATTTCTTCACCATCACGTCATATCTTATGAAATGTATGTGATTAATATCAGAACATTGTAAAATCAGAAACAATTCAAATATGGATCTTGAAAAATATCTGTTGATTCTTAAGTTTATTAGACTTTGCCTTGGACTAACGTCACTGGCAACATGATCACCTGATCATATCTGCGGCAGGCATCTCGGCTCAATAAACAAAAAAAACTTTTTTATCAGCGCCTCGGAGAAGAGAATGCTAAGTCTCCTTACATGTGACAGTCAGCAAGGGTACAAACCTGAGAGATGAAAGATGATCTGGAAAAGCAACTGAAGTATTTATCGAACTAATAGTTAACAAGTGGAATATAGTTTGGTTTACGGCATATCAACGTCAATGGGTTATTTAATGCCAACAAGATTTTTTTTTCAAATGCATTGCTGGTAATTTTTTTTTTTTCCTTCAAAAATCTATTCCTGATAATATTTTTCTTCAAAAATGTATCACTTGTAATTTTTATTTCAGAAAAGTATTGCTGGTAATAATTTTGTTCCTCAAAAACATATTGCAGGTAATAACTTATTTTACCAAGTATTTCTGGTATTACAACCAATTTTACACTTTCATAGTGTTTTGACCCCAGTTTGGGAGTCAACTATTTGCCCATAGCTGGGACCCTAACAGGTGCTACCACTCCAGGTCAGGGTGGACTTGGGAACACCAGCAATTAAGAGGTGGTTCCATGCTCCTCCAAGTGGAATGTAAAACTCATAGTAAAAATGAAATAATTTTCAAAATTGTTTGCTCGAATTAATTATAGATTACAGGAAAAATGTATTTTTTTTTATTTCAACTGAGGAAATTATAAATAAGTATGAAAATTTTGATAAGATTTATTTAAACTTTAAAATATTTAATAACTTTACATATATTGATACAAATATAGAAGCAAAAAACAATTTACCATGTAAAATGTCAAACTCCAACTTTTAAATCAAGTGCAATACAATTAAACAATTTCTTAAAACTTTATCAATAAATAACATGGTGATTAGGATAATTAATTGACCAATTAATATCTATTGTACGTGTTCAGTCAAAAGTAAAAAATATTAAGAACAATAATGAACAAGATTCAAGCACTTGCCAAAGAAACATTAGAAACATGATGCTTAAGAGTCAAAAAATACTAAATTATTAGGTTGTCCCAAAAGTTCATAAACACTTGCGAAAAATTGAATTTTTATGCAACACAATCCAGCACAATCGAGACAAGCGATGGGTTCAGAAAGGGCAAGAGACACTGTCGGTTTCAAAACAAGATCGATTCGGCAAGAAAGTCATGTTATGCGTTTGGTGGAACTTTGAATGAATCGTGCATTTTGAGTTCGTTCCGAATGGTCGTGCCATCAGTGCCGAACTTTACTGTCAGCAACTGGAGCGGGTCTACGAAAAGTTGAAGCAAAAGTACCCGGCTCTGATCAACCGAAAGCGCGCTTTGATGCAGCAGGACAATGCCAAGCCACACACCACCAGGAAGACCAAAGACAAGATTGAAGAGCTGAACAGCGTTGAGGTTCTGCCACATCCAGCCAACAGTCCTGACTGTGCTCCATCAGATTACGGCCTTTTCCGCTCAATGCAACACTTTCTGAAGGGCCACCGATTCGACTCGTTTGATGAAGTCGAGGAAGCGTGTCAAGATTTGATTCGAAGCTGGCTGAATGGTACTTTCACCAGATCCGAAAGCTTGCAGATTGATGGCAGAAAGTCTTGGAAAAGGATGGTCTTTATTTTGAGGAATAATTTTTGTTGTTTTTGTTATTACTTGGCGAGTAAAATTTTAATTTTTTGCAAGTGTTTACGAACTTTTGGGACAACCTAATAATTTCAAAAGAATCTAATTCTATTCTTATTATTTGAATAATTAAAAAATTATCAAAATGGCTTCATATATTAATTTACTATTTAAAAATGACATTATCAGCTGAATTCATTCTTCTAAAGATCACCACACTGTATATCCATTCTCAAGAAGTATATTGACACCAGTATTCCATGTTAATCCTCTACAAGTTGGAACTTTGTGCTGATGGCTTAAGGGTAGGAACTCTGACTGACGCTAAATTGGTCAGGTTTCGATCCAAGCTCATCTATATCTCCCGTTCTTTTTTTGGGCACCCCGAGGCAGTGTAATGGTGAGAAAGCTTGTCTCGCTAGCACAATTACGAATGAGTAGTGAGTTCAATCCTCACTGGGGGCCCCATACTTTTGGCCTTGTGCCACATCTAAGCTATGATTGGAAAATCGCTACAAGTTGGAACTTTAACATATGGATTGTGAACACAGTTCATGAAAATTTGCAATATTTAAAAAGCTGCCTTACTGAAATTCAGTCAACATCAAATGCTGGTGATACCATTCAAAAATAAAATGTAATATTCTTAAACATTATTTGAGGAAGACTGGCAAAGTTAATTTTTAATTAATCTGATCTGACACAGATATTACTCAAAAACTATCTCTTAACCCAGAAATTGTGATTTTTTTTTGTCCTATAAAGAAAAATCACTGAATAATGTATTTAGGCACATTTAAAAATGAAGTGATGCCTAAGGTTTAAAATACATTTAAAAAAAAAATCTATCTTGAAGCTGATATTTTAGTCTTAATTCCAAGCTCAGAGATTTTATGTAATGTTTCCAATACATATGGAAGCTGTTCAGTCAAGAGCTGTCAACAAGAATTTTTTATCACTGTCCAAAAGGAATTATAAATGTTGTATAATATTTCAATATTGAAAGAAATATTTGGCATTTTTTGAGCAGTTAGATCAATTAATATTTCTCAGAAAATTTTCTTGACGTTATGATTATTTTTGTTTACAATATCAGGTTTCTATCAGTCAGTGGTCATTGTGATTTTGCCAATTCAAGGAGAAATATTTATTCCTAGCTCTTCTGGTTCAAACTTTATTAATTAAAAGTGTTTTGTCTTTGCAAGATGCAAATTTGGGCTGTTATGGTTGTCATGAAAATAAGAAAAATTATAAGAATTCATACGATAAATTTTTAATCAATATTTTTCTAAAAAAATATATACAATTTTCTTTGCAAATGCTAATTTTTTATGAATAAAGAATGATGCCTGATTAAAATAAATCCAGGAACTGCTCCCAAATATACATGTATGCAGAGATAAGTATTTCTGTATGAATAAACCAACCATGGTATGATTTGCTCTCATGGCTGGAATGTTCTAACCACTTCAACATGCACACATATGGAAATATGATAGGTCACACCAATAATGATAAAAATAAATAAATATATATATATAAAAATTTACTTGTAATATTTGAAACAAATTTTTTCCTTTGCTGATGACAAAAGAGATCTTTTTTTATTAAATTCAAATGAATTTTAGAAAATGAAAAATAAAGTTGCATGGTATTTTTATGTTGGAAATATTTTTAAAATAATTTTATTTTATTATTTTCACAACTGTTTGATTATTTTTTTTGGATAGAAGATCAAATAGGTAATAGTCCTAAAGCATCTCCCTTCTAGATTAGTAGCTATAACAGAAAGTATTAATTTCTGTGTCCAATACTTGCATACGTGTGTATTGTCAACGGAGAGGTGTGAGGGTATAATTTTCAGAGATCAGCTCAAATTGCACTTGATGCTGTGTTTCCTTCTTACTAATGCTACTGGACAAACAGGAAAAAATATTTCACCTGTCTTTTATTCTCATATACTAGACTGACAAAGAGAGTGCAAAGGAGTGGATTTTTGAAAACATTTGACCAACAGGTTTCAAAAGAGGAACATTACTCCTAAGTAAATACCATTCATGTTTTGATGCCAAGAAAATATAACCCCACAGATTTTACAGCAGGGATTACTTAATGTCATTTTAGATTTATGTTAAAAGAAAATAGACACATCACAAGTGACTATTAGGTTGGTGCAAAAATAATTTCGTTTTCTAACATATGTTACTATGTGAGAAAACGAAATTATTTTTGCACCAACCTAATATATTCCCACAGGTCTATATTGTACAGTGAAGAATTTCAACCCAATATCAAACCAGAAATATCAAAAAAGAAAACTTTCTGAAGTGGCAGTAAACACGTGTTTTTCTTTTGTGTGGTGAACATTGGGTAAATTGACGAAATTCTCACTAAATAACAATAAGAGGAAGAATAAAGAACCAGACAAAATATGAGACAAACAATACATGGATATAATTTTATAATATAGCTTGTTTTTAGATAGTTTTAATAACTTGACTGTCACAATAGATAGTATCTTGCTCATCTTCATTCGAATTAATCATGTTTTCTTGTATTGTGACTGCTAATGCCATATATGCCCCATCGCATATTGACAATGCTACTGTAGATTGCTTACTTGTCATTTTTTTATATTTCTGGCCACAGAAAAAGGACCCTGATACTCACTGCCTGACCATCTCAGTGACTGCTCACTTACTCACTGCTGGTCCTTTCCTCACTGACTGCTTCACTCACCACTCGTTTATGGATACTGGTTAGAGGACACACCATCTCTCTCTGTCCACTTCTGTTCCAGAAAAGGGGACAAACCATTCAGCTTTTAGGTGGTCAGTTTTTCAAAGCACTCTACTTTTAAGATTATCTAAAATTACGAACAAAATGTTATGTTTGCCAATCCAAAGGCAGGTTGGAGACAGGATTCCAATCCAAAGGCAGGTTGGAGACAGGATTCCTGAAAATCCTGGTCATTAAATTGACTCAAAGATGGGCTGGAGACAAGATTCCTAAGAATTAAAAGGAAAAAGAATCTATTTGTCTCCTAAGGATGTATGAGAAATTGTACTGCTGCACAAGTTTTAACTTTCAGTTAATTCATATGTATTGTTCATTTGCTGAGTGTTTATTTCACTTTCCATGACCTTGCATCATTTTATGACGTCATTAAGTAATAGCTTCAATATAAGCATTGGCTATATATTTTACAGAACAGCAAATCTATAGTGGGAATTAACATGTTGTCCAAATCATTAACAAAATAATAATTTCAGTATTCAAAAATTTTTCACAACTTGCTGGGGTATCTTCTGGTAGATGCAGTGTTCCCACAGATCTGTGTAAAAAGTTCCAGAATTGAAAGAAATGTGTGAACACACAAAGTGAATAGTCATCAAGTTCAAAAAAACAAACTTTGTGATTTAGCTTTTAAGATTTTGACAAATGAGATGTTCAAAGAAAAGCTGCCGCTGATTTCAATAATTCATGTCACATGGATCAGTTGAAAGCCACGAAGGCATCCAAGTCTTGAAGGTTAAAACGCAACTGAATGCAAACCTGGTTATGTTACACATTTTGTGTAGCATTCTACACAATTTGGAGTTTGACGACACTTGAAATTTTTGAAGTACACACTTTAATTCTTACTGCTACACATTTCAGCTATGTAGACTACTCCTGGTTTGTGAATGACACAAAATTTCTTGACTGCTGCACATTTCCTGTGAAGTTAAGTATAATGGTTTAAATGAACAGGGCAACAAATAGAAATTTTCAAAAAAGACTACGCACTTTAGTTGTCCCTACTACTCATGGGACATTTGGCACAGAACATTTTTTCACTTCATCTAGTTTAACATTCAGCCTCCTCCTCAAACTCTTTGTACTGACTGATGATGTCATCACATTCAGACTCACTGACTTGTTTTTTGTCCATTGTGTGACCACAGAAAGACATCTTTTTACCCTGTCTGCTGTGAAAAAAAAATTTTCACAAATGGATCCAGGATTAAGGCATGCGAGTGACCTTACAAGATGGTATCTTAGGGGAGATCTTAACAGAAGTTTCTCAGTGATGATGATGAACATTGTCTTTTTTGTAATTCTGCAGGAAAACAGATCTTTTGTTGACATATTTTTCTTTTTAGATAAAATTTGCATAGCCTTATCTGCACGAAATTAACACTCAATCTTTGTAGAATCTTTATGCATATTTGGGTTTGAAAAAATGCTTACAAATTCATTTAAGTTTGGAAAATGTAATTATTATAGATTTTCCATCCACTGTCCATTGGCTCACCAATCATTTCCATGAAAATGGAAATCCACAAAGTTTACTAAATTATAGCTTTTCTCCAGTGTGTGTGGTTAATAATTTACCAAAGATGGCATCTATAGAAATGCAGATCCACAAATTTCACAAGAATAAGATTTCTATCCAGTGTGTGTACGCATATGTTTGACCATATTTGATTTGTGTGAAAATGCAGATCCACAAACTTCACAAGAATATGGTTTCTCTCCAGTGTGTGTACGCATATGTGTCACTAAATGTGACTTCTGCGAAAATGCAGATTTACAAACTTCACAAGAATATGGTTTCTCTCCAGTATGGGTACGCATATGTTTGGCTAAATCTGGCTTCTGTGAAAATGCGGTACCACAAACTTTACAAGAGTATGGTTTCTCTCCAGTGTGTGTACGCATATGGTGAACCATATTTGACTTGTGCGAAAATGCAGATCCACAAACCTCACAAGAATATGGTTTCTCCCCAGTGTGTGTACGCATATGTTTGACCAAATCTGGTTTCCATGAAAATGCAGATCCACAAACTTCACAAGAGTATGGTTTCTCTCCAGTGTGTCTACGCATGTGATTGACCAGATCTTGCTGTCGCAAAAAAGCAGATCTGCAAACATCACAAGAATATGGTTTCTCTCCAGTGTGTATATGCATATGCCTCACCAAAGATTTCTTCCATGAAAATGCAGATCCGCAAACTTCACAAGAATAAGGTTTCAATCCAGTGTGAGTACGCATATGATTGACCAAATTTGACTTTTGTGAAAATGAAAATCCACAAATTTCACAAGAATAAGGTTTCTCTCCAGTGTGTGTACGCATATGATTGACCATATTTGACAAGTGTGAAAATTCAGATCCACAAACCTCACAAGAATATGGTTTCTCTCCAGTGTGTCTACGCATATGACTGACCATATCTGACTTCTGTGAAAATGCAGATCCACAAACTTCACAAGAATATGGTCTCTCTCCAGTGTGTCTACGCATGTGATTGACCAAATTTTGTTGCCGTGAAAATACAGATTGACAAACGTCACACGAATATGGTTTCTCTCCAGTGTGTGTACGCATATGAGTGATCAAATGTGATTTTTGTGAAAATTTATATCCACAAACTTCACAGGAATATGGTTTCTCACTAGTGTGTGCACGCATATGCCTTACTAAATTCGACTTGTCAGAAAATGCAGATCCACAAACTTCACAAGGATATGGTTTCTGTCCAGTGTGTGTACGCATATGCATCACTAAATATGACTTCTGTGAAAATGCAGATCTACAAACTTTACAAGAATATGGTTTCTCTTTATTGTGTCTATCCATATGACTGACCATATTTGACTTCTGTGAAAATACACATTCAGAAACATCACAAGTATAGTCATTGTGTGTAACGATGTGCGTGACCAAATCTGACTTCTGTGAAAATGTAGATCCAGAAGTTTCATAAGAGTAGGGTTTCTTTGTAATATGTGTTTCCATCTGGCCTATTATGTCTGACTTCAAAACAGTTTAGCAGATGTCACATGAATATGGCCTGTCCTTCCTGTTTATTCATAGATAACACAATGTGTTTTTGTAGAAAAATCAACTACACATTTCAAAGTGCATTATTTCTTGTCAGGTAAAATTCATTGAGAGAATTTTGATAAATTAAATCCATGACTTTCATATGAGGCATGTTTTCATGGAAAGTGAAATATTTTTTCTTCATTGAAATTCTCCATAATAACGAGTGGTTTCTCTACAACCAAAAAATCTGTAAAGAAAAAAGGTATAAATATATTAATAGGGGTAGTGAATAATCAATGAAAACAGTCTATATTATGAACGATACATGTAATTATTATTTCAATAATGCAGCAGCCACCACCAGTGAAGATCAAACATTTTGCAGTGAAACAAGATTGCTTCACCATCACATCATAATCTTATGAAATGCATACAATTAAAAACAGAACAATGTCAATTTAGAAACAATTAAAATATGGATCTTGAAAAATATCTTGATTTTTAATTGTTTTTAGACATCTGGAACTAATGTCACTAACAACATGATCAAATCCATAGCCGGCATCACCTGGTTTGGTGCTGAAGGCATTGCTGCCAAATAAAAACAAACCACCATTTTCATCAGTGGCAAGGATAAGAGATCTTTTGTTAATACCAACTTCCATTTATTAAACTAATAGTTGACAATTGTAAAAAAAAAAACCCCAAAAAAGTAATAATTAAATAATTTCCACAATGTGCTATGGTCCACTTGATTTAATTATATATTATGTAAAAAAAATGTTTTTATTTAAAAATAGTAAAATGTAGAAATTAAGAAGAAAAATTGATTGAAACATTGATACTAACACAGGAATGAGAGAAAAATAAGGCAAATGAGGATTGGTTATTTTACCGGCATTTCAATCACTATGGGTCATTAATGCTAAAACGGTTGGTTCATTGGTAGGGAAATGTAGGAAGTACATTACTTCTGTAGATATTATCTGTCTATATTTCCAAGACAAGGTATTGTAACTATTTACATCATTCAGATTGTTATCCTCGTCTTTATTGCTATATTCACAATGTTTCAGCCATTGTATGCCCTGGACTTCAGGTGATATATGTTAGAATTTCAAACCAAATCATAGTGGTAGCTTGTTCTAATTCCATGTGCATTGCTTTTCAATTACTTTTTGGATATCTCAGTATATGTTAATTCCCTTCGGCAACTCAACTCTCTAAGTATTTTTTCACAATGCTGTGGCCAGATATTGAACTCCCAACACTTTTGGTTAAGTCTCTTTTTGGATTACTCAACCAACGCTTTTATCCACAGGAGAATTAACTAATACTGAGATATCCAGAAAAGGCATGGCATGGGGAATACTAAAAAAAATGAGTACAGATGATGAAAAAAAAATGCCCCAAACTTAATAAAAACTAAGTTTTAACATCAAAATTTATCATTAAGATGAAAGACCAAAGGATTTTTTTTCACTATTAGTATTAAAATTAAATTGTGGTTTTTGGTTAAAAGTTTGTTTTTCTTGCATCAAAAGGGGACTATAAATTAGTATAGCTTATTTGAGTGTTTATTTTTTTTTTTTCTTGATGAAATTCTTTGGATGAAGAATGAAATTTTATGTTTCCTCTTCAGTTTTGAAAGATTTTGATTTTAATACATTCTATAAAATTTTTAAATTCCATATTAATTTGCATCGGTTAGGTGATATTGTTATTCAGAAAAAAAAATCTATTTATTAGGTTGGTGCAAAAATAATGACGTAATAATGTTGTTTTTTGATGTTAAAAAATACGTCAAAAAATGACATTATTACGTCATTATTTTTGCACCAACCTAATACTACTCATAAATAAAAAAACTTAGTAAAATTCTGGGCACACAGTATTTTAAAAAGAATTCTGTGTATAAGCATGCTGGTTTTTGTAAATAAGGGCATCCATACATGACATTATCAGAAAATAAGAGCAATAACTGCTTAAAATTTATTCAGAATTTTCAACAGCTAGTGTTTTTCTAAGTAAGACTATGAAGCAAAAGTATCTAAAACTTACCAAGTCAGCAAGGATTTCTTACCCCAAAGCTCTGCAGGATCACAACAACCATTATATGTATGTATATATTAAAAAGAAGAGAGAAACTGCAAACGTTTTTGGTTGTAATGCGGATTTAAAAAAAAAAAATATTATGCTTTATTTTTGCCCCATAAGTTTCCAGTCTTGAGACCTTCATCAGGCAAAGAGTGGATATTTCCACATATTATTAAAAGGAATTCATTTTTCTCATGTTTATCTGTGTTAAATATTCTCGATATTAGACATTCTCTTTTTTGTGTGTTTGTGATCCAAATTTCTTCCTTGAACTGGCAGTGAAAAAATTCTGTGTGAAGGGTAATAAAACATTAAGAGTGGTCCCAAAGAAAAAAAAAAAAAAAAAAAAGGTGAAAAAGAGATCTATATTCTTATGTTTTAATAACCTGTGTGTTTTAGATCTATTTCCATTTTTTGTGTTTTTGTCTATGCATATGTATATTCACTCTCCATATATACATATTGTCTTAAATACACATATAACCTCTTCCCTGTATATATATATATATATATATTTGCGATTCACACCAAACTCATTTTATGTAAATTCAAAATAATTGTTTTTAGTATTGCTTCATGTTTATACTAGATATATGCACAAGTCCTTGGGGAATTGAAAATAAAATAAAATAAATAAAGAAGTTCTCTCAGAGATTCAAAATCCCCTTGAAACAAAACATTTTTTCCCGCCTTCAAAATGAACAAACTATTTTAAATAATAGGCTTTTTGCTTTTTTGGTGACTACAATTCAACTTTATTTCTTCTATTGAACTATTAGCACTTGATAATTTCACAGAGACCAATTTATCTGTTCAAATTTTCCTTAATTCCATTTCAAGATTTTGGAAATTCCATTTTTTTTTTCTGTTTTCAGTATAGAATTGTTTTTTCCCCTCGGTTTTCAGTATGGATTTGTTTTTACTTCATTATAATACTTAGTGAGCAAGTGTAAAAATGTATATCTTTAAAATCAGAAAATAAAAGGAAAACGAAAAATTTTACTCATTGGAATATGCACTCCAGCTTCATACTTCTGCATTTAATCTAACTTGATGAGTTTCTCAGACAACCCATGCAAAGAACCATCCTAAAGTGGAAGTGGCAAAACCTACTGAAAAGTAGCACCTCAAAGTCATGTACATTATCATTTGGTTACTTTATTGAAATTATTAAACTTTTGAAAAAAAGTCTATTAGGTTGATGCAAAAATAATGTCATTTTCTCACATGTTACTATGTGAGAAAACGACATTTTTTGCACCAACCTAATAATTTGTAAAATTTGGCTTTCTGTAATGACAAACTGCCCATCACCATGTGGATGGAAAACTAAAGGATAAAAGAAGAAGACAAGATTTTGATCCCCCCCATCATCCATTTTTGTTTTTATTAAATCAAGTAGAGTTGGTCAGTTTGACAATTTATGTCTCGGTATGAGTTTCTGTTTTTTTTTTCCCTTGATACCGCAGTTTTCAATTTGGTCTTTAGTGTTTTTGCTTTCTAAGGAAGCCATTTTCTTGCGTAATGATAGCATTAGCTGATTTAATAAATGATTGATAAATTTGAAACTTAGTCCATTCAACTTGCAATTTCTCGTGTACTTCTGGTTCAATCTTAAAAATATTCATATGACTGGAAAGAAAATCTTTCTAAATATGTAATTTGTATGTGAATTTATTTACTGAATTATTTTTTTACAGCGAGTTAAAACGGTATTTTGCTTCGAACAGCCAAAAATATGAACTTTTTTTGTTACATACTAAATTTTATCAAAGTGACCAATCTTTATCAATATTCTTGAAGTTGTACACTCAATTAGAAGACACTACAACTACAACTAGGAAGATGTTCATTTCTTCTCTCTAACCTATGGAAGCAAATTCCTTCAAACATAAAGTAAACAAAAAAAAGAGAGAGAGAGAGAGAGAGAGAAAAAGAGCAACTGATAGTAATAAATGTGTGGTAAAAGAACTTTCAAATTATTGAAACTACTGTCTGACACTTGTTTTTGATTAAACTTTATTTATTAAACTTTCAATTGTCAACTATAAATAACTACCATATTTATTAACAAATTGGTAACAAAAATCAGTAAAATACAAAAGAAATTGTCACATAAACAATCTAAATTTGTGTCTTTGGACAACACATTTAACAGAGAAAACGGTATAGCTCTCCAGAAATTAGTTTATGATGTGGATTTTAAAAAGCCAAAAATGAAATCCCTCATATTTAAAATAATTAAAAATATGGCAATTCTTTTCTGGTATGCCAGTTAACTGTTATTGGGGTTTTGTAAATAAATTTCTTCTAAAGAAGGAAAATCAATCAGTTATGTTTTTCTCCCCCAAAATAAATACGTTTTTATCTAGCAAATACAACTAAAATTTAAAAATAATTAAAAGATTTTAATTTCCTTTTTAGAATGTTTATATTTCCAAATCTGCAAGTATCACCTGTTCTTTTTTAGATACACATTTTAAAACTGAAATTACAAACTATTTTAATGATTTTAATATATAATCTTAAGTGTAAACCATAAAGATATTTGTAAAAATAAAATTAATTTTCCTTGTTAAGAAGAATTTTATGATTTCCAAGTGTCATATCTGTCATATTTCCTTTTTCTTTTCATTTCATTTGTAAACAAATAGATTCACATTTATTTCCTAAAACTAATCAATTAAATGTTTTTAACATATTTTTGTTCAATCTTTTTCTCTTAAAATGATATAAATATTTAATCTAATTTTATTAATATCTGAACGTTTTTTTCAATAGCGTTTCTTTGGATAGGGTCACTAAGTAACTGATAGCACTAAACTGAACGATTTCAGTTCTGTAAAAAATGTTGATGCAGTTTCAGTGTGAAGATGAAACCGAAAAACGTTGGTTAAATGAGTAAATTTACTTCTTCCAGCAAGCAAAATACTCTGATGTATTTCAAACAGAAACTATATTGATTGGAATCATTTTTTAATTTTTTTTAAAGGCCGATTAGCCCCATTTTCGAGTTGACTTTTGACGCAATATAATTGTCTGTATTAAAAAAAAAAAATCTCCCAAAAATATACTTTCTGAAATTTTATTCGACAAATAGCTGATCCAAAGCATAGTTAATCTGATTTGAAAAAATATTATTTACTTTAAGTTTAAAGTAACACAGAAATATATTTTTAAAACAAAAGAGTAACTGTGTTTTTAACCAGCATCGCTATGTTTTATGTAATAGATGAAGTGATGACAGGTAATTACATAATGATTGTTGTTCTATGGAGACTTTATCTGTAAAACATAGTTTGAGAAAATGACGTCAGCGGCTTTGTTATATAATTTTTCAAGTATTCAATAATCTTAAAAATGTCGGAAAATATTCTCTAATCTATTAGTAGAAATACTTTAAATTTACTCTGGTCATTGTTCATATTTTCTGATAATGTTGCGTATGGTTGACCATACTTTCAAAAACGGGCACATTACATAATATATTGTATACGTTAAAAACAAAAATTATTTTAAGAATTTTAGTGCAAAATGATTTGTATTAAGCTTTTTCAATTTTTGATTACTAAGTACAGTTTTTACCTAATAACAATATTACCTAACCTGGTGAAAGTAATGTAGAATTTTAAAAGATTTATATTTTATAAATTATAACTAAAATTAAAAAGAAAAAAAAAAATATTCTTGTAAAAATTCATTGTTCATAAAAAAGACAAACTTGTTTCTTCTTAACATAAGTTTTTTCCTTAAGTCTTATTCATAAAAGCAATTAAAAGCTTTTCTAATTAAATAATGTCAGTTTTGTAGAATCTTTCATTTTACAATTTGGAGCAGATTTTCAGTAAATGACTAGTAGTTTGAAAATTTTTTTTTTTTTTGTTTTTTTTGGTAAGTGAAGTTTTATTTATAACAAAAACAAATTAAATAATACAACAGAACCTTTTTTCCGTTTTGAATACCAAAAGAAAAAAGAAAAATTACATTTCCTTACGGTAATGCGTAGTGATTTTCTGCAAGGTAAGTCTGTAAAAGAAGTAAATAGGCCAAATTTTCTGATTACGCCTGCGTAGGTACTAAGCAGTGAATTAGTAAACATGGGGGACGAATGACCAACAAGAAGTCCATTTTTTTTCATGTCGATAACTCCAAAACGGTAAGGTTTCTTCACAAATTGTTAATTCGAGTTCAGCATGTACATTTGCAAGGAATTATGACGAATTTTGAAAAATTTTAAGGGATATTAGCGCTCGGGAAACAAAATCAATATTTACCAAAAAAAAAAATTCATCTTTTAGTGACTAAAAGATTAATTTCTTTTATTATTTAATTTTTTTTTTTTGACAAACTCACTAAAATTTAGTGAGCCTGGTATTTATTAATCCACCCACGAGGATTAAATGTGGCACAAGGCCGGTTTAATGTGGGTAGCCCGCGAGCCCGTAGGCTCGGCCAAAAATATGACCTTTGAACCCGCCTAGACGGGTTCAGGTCCTGTCTACCTCCCCGAAGGAAACCTTGCCCTTCGGCAAAGCTTCCTCCGAGTTCCTCTCTGCATTAGAGAGTTCGACAGAAGCCAGCCCGGATGATCACAAAGCACAGATACTGCACTTTGATCCTAAACGGGCCGGGCAGCTTAAAATTTAGTGAGCCTGTCAAAGCCTACAAAGTGTGAATTTGAAAACTTGATGTTGCCCTAGTGACCAAATAATGCATCAAACTAAAAATATTTTTTCATGTTGTCATTTTTATCGTTATAATCCAGCATTGAATAGTAACATGGAAGTTTTTTACTGAAAGAAAAAAAATAAAAATAAAAATTAAAAATACAATACAATTTCTGAGACGATCGCAAATGAATTTTTATTTGAACTTTTTCTCTTGCCAGCAGCTCCCGACCCCCAAATAGTGAGAGTAATCAATTAAATAACGAATTCTTCTTCTCAAAATTATCAGTATTCCTTCACTTACCTTTCAAATAAGAAAATTCAATGAGAAAAGCAAAAAATCGTTTGATTTGTGTTTTCAAATGATTTCGTCAAGATTTCTCCTTCAACCGATTCAAGTTTTGTATTGTTCGTTCAGTTGATATAAATGTCACAAGAAAAGAATTAAGAAACGGAAAAACACGAAATTACTTTTGTTTTTCAGACAATACTTCGCTTCGTAATAACGGACGAGCACGACGTGTCGGTGTTAGACAAGATGTGGTTCCTCGCGTTTAAAAATCCTTAGATTTCTTGGCCTTCAAAAATAAATGCCTCATGTTTGTTCCTGGCAGTCGACAATGCCAGAATCCCAAACTATGACACGATGCCTCTACGTCGTCATTCTGTCAAAATGTTGAGAATCCACTTTAATATGTGAAGAGAAAAATACGAAAATTAATAAACAAACATTTTCCTTTTAGGATAGTTTTTGTAAACAATTTCTCAAAAGATATACTTTTTTTTATAGATCTTAAATTTGAAAGCTTGTCATGTATCTTTACAATAATTTTTTATTATACGAAAAATGTCTAAAAATACTCCCGGCGAAACTACGGAAACACGATTTTGAAATAATATCACAAATCAAACACTTTCTCTTGATATAGCGTATCAAATTCTCTGACTGACCAACCATCATCGTCGTATGTTCAAAATTGTTATCTTTATTTTTAAGTAACCTACTTAAACTTACAAAATGATATCTGAGACCATTCTGATAATTTTTTATTCGAATGATGAGAAAATGATCAAATTCTTTCGAGGCGAATTTTGTATTTTTTTCCTCTAAGAGAAAAAAACAAAACAAAACAAAAACAAAGTAAGAGCACACCCTGATGAAAAAAGACCCTAAATTGTTGATAGATATAGAAATCTTGCAGTTGAGTGAGTTCGTAGGTTGACGACAGAAGTCCAGTGGGCTCGTCAGAAGGAGTGGTGAAGGGATGCAACTTTGAATTGGTCTGGAATTGTGGATCGACGTTTCGTTCTTGACAGCCCTTTAGTAGGCAGTTCTTCTTTCATTGAAAGTGGTTTTGAAGTTGACTGGAGCTCCCTATTTGAGAACAATATTTTACAAGTAACGTTCTCGCTATTTTTTTCTATCCTCACTCCAACCTCTTTTTACTTCACCACTCCATCTGACGAGTTGTCAAGCTACGAACTCACTCAACTGCAAGATTCCTATATCTATCAACAATTTAGGGTCTTTTTCATCAGGGTGTGCTCTTATTTTTGTTTTTTTTGTTTTTTTTTTCTCTTAGAGGAAAAAAATACAAAATTCGCCTCGAAAGAATCTGATCATTTTCTCATCATTACTTAAAAATTACATTATCAGTTAAATAAAGTTCAATGCAAGTAAAATGAAACACTTAGGCTGCAAAAAGTATTTTTATTAGGCTGATGTCACATGCCCTCTACAATTTTGGTGTTCATATTAAGTTTTCTGTATTCTCGAGGTCAGCCTGGCAAATGTGTTGGCAGCTCACCTGATCCCGTCTGTCCACCTCAGTGTCCAGGGAAAGGGTATCTGAAATGGTGCAGCTGACGTATGTGAATTCATGAACCACCTCCAGGTTGTAGTTGTTGATTTTGATGCAATTTGCTGCTCACCGCCTTGGACAATCATGTTAGTTTTCTTCAGACTGACTGAACTCTTGGCAGGCTTTAGAAAATTGTCCATTAATTACTGCAGTTGGTCTCCAGAGTGTGCTGCCATTACTGCGTCATCTGCAAACAGCATGTCTCTAATGAGCACCTCATGGACTTTGGATTCTGTCTGTTCTTGTGTACAGGTAGACGTCATCAATTTCATTTGAAGCCCTGAATACTGGTTTCAACATGATCATGAAGAAGATGCCAAATAAGGTAAGTACAAGAACACACAAGCCTGCTTCACACCAATGCGGATATTGAAAGACTGAATAAAAGTCAACAAATTGTACAACACTCTTCATATAACTTGTTTCTGCTACCAGACGCTTAATATAACAATATCAGCATGAATGACTGGATAATTTTGAGCTGCCTTGGAGGACAATATAGATTCCTTCAAGAACCTTAAAAAAGCCGTTCATGCTCACAAGAACCAATGCTTTTGTGAGGTCGATAAATGCAAAGTACAGTGGTTGTCTCTGTTCCTGATATTTCCTCTGTAGCTGACAAAGGGAGAAGGTCATGTCAGTTGTGGAATGCTCCAACATGAAACCATGCAGCAATATAATTATATATGCTTTAAAATAAGCATATAAGTAAATAAGAGAACAATCAACTCCCATACCATATATATTTGTGGATAGGTCGCACCCCTATTTCATGTCTTAATTGATGATTTACTGTTGACTCATAGACAGGTCTCAAACATTTTAGGCATTTAAAACATCTGGCTGCATACACAATTCCGGAAAATCCTTGTTGAAAACATAACTATACTTAAACATGAAAACAATAAACAAAAACTAAAAATTCTTGAAGCTATGTACATAAAACAGTTGAAACTTGAAACCTGAACAAAATAAACTACGAAATCTCCACAAATATTCTTAAATGCCTTTAATTGATAACAGAAGCCATTGGTTTATACCAACGGCTTCCCATACTTAATTCTTCTAGTTTTCACTCTCGCGTGTGATGTCACGAGCTGAGACGTGATTTTCGCTTCTGTGTCTCGTATACACGAGTTTGTCGTTGCTTTGAAATTTTTCATGCAACAAAAACAGACTATCATTGTTTCGTCCATGGTTGATATATAGAAATATAATTGTCATGTTTGATAATGGCTTATGTAAGTTGAAAGCTTAGATTAGATTTAAACATGTCTCAATATGGTGATTTACTTTCGTCTTTCAATGATAATGTTATTAAGCTTATCAGACAATATGAAAAGGAACTTACTTAAAATAAATAGACAAAACTTGTCTATATTATTTAATGAAACATGCATCAATGAAAAATTGCTACCTAAGTATATATATATATATATATATATATATATATATATTATATATATAATTACATGAATCATTCATCCAAAAAACAAATATAGAGGTTAATGATTTAAATGGCAAGAATACATCTTCGCAAGCAATTTCAATAAGGTACACTAACCCCGAACCTGTATATGAATGATATGATCCCTGTTTATAAATTCCAGTTGCATAAGGTCATTTTTAGTTTTTACAAGCTTTCGTCTGTTCCTACAGACATCCTCAGGTATGGAAATAGATTTGTTCTTGCTTTTTTATCACTCGGTAATAAGTATATATATATATATATATATATAGATAACTATCAGTTGGGCAGATATATTTCCTATAACAAGGCAATGTGACATTCTGGCCTTTGAAATCCATGAGCGGTATCCAACAGTGGTGAATTTAGCTGTTCATCTTGAAAATGGCCAGCATGTATATTTCACAGTCTATACTGCTTGAAACGTAGTTGAGAATACATTAGACACCACTTTGACAGCTTTCTTCAAATTATGACAAACACTGCTATATGTTGAGGTTCTTGGCGACAATACCCCGGTACAGAATAGATGGAGCAGGCACAAGCAAGGGGCACAAGTTAAGTGCTGGAAAGAAAATGCTGTCTTCAGAAGCGGCAACATCGGGTGTACATCCTAGTCAGCAGGAGTGCTTCTTTCTATGTCTGTTGATGCACACTGTCAGAGGTCCAACATCATTTCTGCAAAGATATAATGGAGAAATCTGTATGAGCTACAGAGTAGCCTGCATCAAAGATGGACTACTGGAGGATAATGCCCACTCCAGATACTGGAGGAGATGGCTGTCAACAGAGCACCAAGTCAACTGTGCCATCTATTTTCTCACATGTTGATGACATATGGCTTGAGGTGAGCCTCCCAAACTTTTGGTGACCCACAAAACCAGCATGACTGAGGATATCCTATGAAGGATTCAAGGGCAAACGTCAGTGGAAATTTTCATGTCCAATGATGCTATTTACAAAGAGTCATTAGTTGAACTGTACACCCGAGTGCAAGCTATGGGAGGCCAAGGAATTGCCACATTTGGCCTACGTCAACTTGTGCAAGGCAGCAAACAATCTTGCAACCGAGTACATGTGAGAGATCAGCTGTGACACTGAGGAAATGATGGCGTATATAGCTGATAACTAACATGAACTAAAGGAGGACTGACTGGGTATTTATAACATGATTATTTTGAGCACTGAAGATGAAAGAGGAGATCTGTTCTTCCACGATGCCCCAGGTGGAACTGGCAAAACATTTATCATCAACCTACTTCTGGCTAAACTGTGCCAAATGAAACATATTGCAGAGGCATCAAGTGGAATAACTTCAACCCTGCTAAGCGGTGGCTGTACAGCTCATTCATGCTTCCAACTCCCTTTGGACCTGTTCAAGAAAGAGAAAGAAACCTGAAATATCAGTCATGCTTCTATAAAAGCCAAACTTCTCAGTTTGCAAATTGATTATCTGGGATGAGGCAACAATGAACCATAAGGGTTCCTTCAAGGCTTCAGGATCTTAGACACAGCACACGACTTATGGGAGGTTCAAAAGTCTTGCTTACGAAAGACTTTAGAAGGTTTTTTTTCCCAGTGATTCTGAAAACGGAGAAGAACTGATGAGGAAAACATCTGCATAAAGTCTTCCTACCTGTGAAGTAGTATGAAAGAGGGAATCTGACAACCAACATGAGAGTGCAGCTCAGGGGTGATGAGGAAGCTGGTGCTTTTTCTAACCAACTATTGGATGTAGGTAATGTCACTTTGGTTGGTGAGCAGGTTGGCCAGGTCAGTTTGCCTTTTGGACATAGAGTATCTCCTTAAAAGGAACTAATGACTTTCCTAACTTGAGGAATCAGTTTACAGACCACAACTGACTGAGAATCTGTGCCATTTTAACTCTAAAGAATATGGCGGCAGTTTTGAAAATCAAACTTCTGGAATGGTTGTCTTGGCTAAAATTCCATTGACGCTGTACTAATTGTGAATGAAACTGTGAATTATCCAGCTGAATTTTTTAATAGCCTAACACCAGCAAGCCTCTCACCTCACAATGTGCATCTCAAGATTGGATCACCAGTGATAAGAAACCTGGATCCATTGAAGGTGTGCAATGACACAAGACTTACAATTCTGAAGATAATGCCAACAGTCTTGGAGGCTACAATTCTGACTGGCAAAGTAAGCAGAAAGGCCGTATTTATTCTTAAAATTATACTTATTCTCTTGGATATACCATTTCCAGTTCAAGCAGCTGCAAATTTGGGGAAAACTGAGTTTTGCTATCAGTATTAACAAAGCTTAGTATCAGTCTAGAGCATAATCTTGCAGAACCAGTTTCTCCCATAGCCAACTTTATGTGGGACGTTCAAGAGTCAGCAATCGCAATCATTTGTTTATTTATACCCCACACAGAAAGACCAAAAATATTGATTATCAAGAGACTCTGCCCACTTGATAAGAAACACCCAATCATCAGGTGTTTATGATTTAACTGTATTATTTATCAGTGTTGTAAATCTATATATAAATCTATTTGCAGGTCTATTGTTAAACTATTTGTACATCTAACAAATTTAATTTAATATTAGTCATCCTAAGGGCTATATTCTCTGTGAATGCACAAAAGCTCTTTTCAGGGCTACTTTGAATTGTTAGTTTTGGATAACCGATTTGCCCGTTAGTATAGAAGTCGCTTTACGATTTTGGTATTCATAACTTATTCGTATTTCCTCCAAAAATCCTAGGGGCAGCAGTTATTCTTTATGAATACAAAAAAGCCCTTTTAATTTGATAACCGAAGAAAGGATATAAGAATAGGAATGGAATGTTATCTGATTCCTCGAGAAATACAGGGTACGTTAGCTAGTACTAGAATAAAAATGTTGTAGTTATCTGAAAGGAAACTGTTTATAGTATATCCATTTTCATATTTTTTCTCTTCACCTATTAAAATGGATTCTCAACATTTTGACAAAAATGTTGACATATGGGATAAGAAGCTCAAAGAATAACCAAAGAAGATAGTTTTGCTAAAATAAAGGATCTATGAATGTAACGAGTACAATTCCCAAAACAAATAAATATAAATTTTTATCATTAAAATCTTTGTGCTGTTATTAGAATAAGTACCTCCACAGAATGTGTGATACCTAAGTTAGTCAACCTAACTAAAAAACTAAGGTTTAAAATGAGTTTTTAAGAAGGAAAAATCTTTCTTGAAGCTTTTATTTTAGTTTTAATTTCAAGCAAGTATTGAAACATAATTTTAAAATATTTAACACATTTATCACATTTTTTATTTAAAACTGAAAAAAAGAAAAGAATTTTTGTAAAAATTGAATTTTTATCTGGCAAATATTTTGGCACCAGAAAATATTGTCCTTAACATATTATTTATAAAAGTCATAAAAAGATTTTCAAATTGATGTCTTAGTTTTATTGGGTTTAGTATTTTACAATACAGAGTTGAATTTTGGGTAGTTGTGTATTTTGAAAAAAAAAAAAAAAAAAAAAAAAATCAAAGATTTCTGCTTTTAACTAATATAATCAGTAAAAGGCATGCTGTCAAATTTCTCAAGTTTTCATAAAAGTAATTAAGCAGAGGTAGCATATATATATAAAAAAATTACTATGACTTTGTAAAAAAAAAAAAAAAAATTATTTCATTCATTTGTGAGGAAATTCTGAAAGTTTAATTAAAATTTGACAGTTCTTTGATTTTTGAAAGAATTTCCAAATTAATGTGTATTTCAACCGAAAAAGATGAAAAAAAAAAAAAAAAATATTAGGCAGACCCCACTGACATAACCTCCCACCAAAAAAAGAAAGAAAAAAGATTTTTAACCAAAAAGTTAAAAGTTTTGAAAGTGCTAGAAAAAAAAATGAAAAATACTAATAAAATAAAAAACACTTTGGTCTTTCCTCGTAACAACAACAAAAGTTTGGGACTTTTTTTTTCATCATGTTATGCTATTTCTTCAGTAAATTAGTGGAGATACCTAACCAAATGTTATATTCTTAAAAATTAATCAAAAAACCATTTTCAAAAATGTTTTTACATAAACTTAATGCCATATAATAAAATTTAATATATTTAATTCAATATTCTAAAAACACGGTGAACAAAACCATGCTACTGCTTGTTGTTCAGTCACTTTTTCAGGTTCTTCTAAAGCATTTATTTATACAAGCTGAACTCAAAACTAATTTCTGTTGCAAGGAAACTAAGATTAAAATGAACTGGAGTGGATTGTCCCACCAAGTGGCATTGTCTCAAAAATAGCCAAAGCCTTCTTCCCTTGTGAGGCACTTGCAACACCCATTTAAATCTAGTGGGTAGGCATTGCCTGGAAGAGCAGCATTATGGGAACAGGCCAGGCAATAGCTGATCTTATGTTGGTAATGAAATTTAGGTAGTTAATTAACTCGATAATTAAAAGATTATGTAATATTTTTAAACATCAAACCCAATATACTCGCCACCCACAAAAAAAAAATAAATAAATAAATAAAAGAAATATCAATCAATTTAAAAGTTGTTTCTCAGGTTTAAGGCAACCATCCATTACTTCTGTTTTTTCAAATTATTGTTATGGGGGAAGTAAAAGTTGGGATTAAGAGTATAATTAATTTGGTTTGAAAAGTTACCCCTAAATTGAAGAAGTAAAAAAAATAATTGTGCTTAAGAAGCTTAATCTATCATTTCAAATATTAACTAGTTACCAGCAATTCCCCAGAAATGTTGTATTGTTGCTTGCAAAACAAATTACAGAAGCCAGCAAGACAAAAAACTGTGTGTGAGATGAATAAAATATCAGTTTATTGTTTTCCAAAAGACAAAGATGAAAGAGAGATGGAGAAAATCAGTTCCAAATTCTAATCTGAATGTTACAAACAATACAGGAGTTGTCAACTACATTGGCATTCCAATTTTGATATGATAGAAGTTCATAGAAAAATGCACCTCAAAAATCCACCAACTCTATGGCCAGGTGTGCCAAAGAGTCAAATACCAACAGTCTGCTGTTCAAAGGGATATTAAAAAAAAAAAAACAAAAAAAAAAAAACAAACTCCAGTACTGCTCGAAACCAAATGATGAAGATGAATACTTTTTTTAGAATTAGATAAGATTAATTATACAAATTTGAAAGTTTAATCAACAAAAATAGACTTTGTGCATACAGTTGTAGCATTTTGGCTGAAAATGTAACTGTTCAGTTGTCAAAATTTGTCGATGGTATCCCTCCCTTTCTATTAAGAATTTATTAAACTTTTTGGTTTGAAACCTTTCCCCATGGAGTTATGTGTTATATTAGAAGCCTGTCCAAATATACAGCTGATACTTGGTAAACACTTGGAAGAAATTATCTGATATTTAAATTCTATGACTTTTGATAACAAGAAGGATACCTTGAGTCAGAACCAAAGTGGTTGGAATGCCATACACATATAGCAATATGTGCTTTTTAGCAACATTACGGTCATTGTATAATAGAATAACACAGGATTTTCAATTACCATCATTAGAAACATTAAGAAGGATGAGGTCAAAAGTTTCAAAACTTAATGCCAGTCAAAAAGGGTTTATAATTCTCCATGATGAAGTACATATCAAGTAAATGTTCCTGTCATATCAAACAGCTATTTGTTAAGTCAGTTGACAATCCATCTATATTTGCTCAAACAGTACATTGTATAATGTTGATATTGTTGAATTATCAATAACTGTCAGTCTGCCAAGAGTTATCTGCTCTTCTCTTTTAAAGGGTACCTAATGTAAATAAAGTGTTCACCTCATGCGTGTGTTAAGTAAAACATGTCTGTGTTTTTTATTAAATTTGTCTTCCAGTCTGAAGTATCAAGACTAATCAAAACAAGGTATGTCTCCGATCTGATTGATTCTTGACTTTATAATCTTCCTTTTTCAATGGTTATGGGCCCAGACGACATCTCGAAGATAATAAGCTACGTGGGACCTTTATTTTGGCCATCTTGAATTCTCGGTTGTGGTAGAAGTTTTTTGTATCACTTTATGACGTGTAATAGCAATGGAAACAAAACTTAGTAACCTCGTGCCACTGAATGGTACAAATTATGCCACTTGGAAAGTACAATGCAAAATGGCATTAATTAAAGATGGCATGTGGAGCATTGTGAACGAAACGGAGTTTGTTCCCAAAAGAAGGACAGATGCGACAACACACGCAAAATATTTATCGAGGAGGGATCGTGCCTTAGCGACGATTGTGCTCTCAGTGGAACCGTCACTGTTGTATCTAATTGGAGACCCTGATGATCCTGCAGTTGTGTGGAAGAAATTGGCTGATCAATTTCAAAAGAAAACGTGGGCTAGGAGAAAATTATATTCCCTTAAATTAAAAGAAGGTGAGACTGTTCACGAACACATCAAAACGATGATGGAAATATTTGATGAGTTAGCAATTATTGGTGATTCAATTGATCAGGAGGATAGAGTCGTACATCTCCTAGCTACTCTCTCAGTTTCTTATAACATGTTGGTGACAGCACTCGAACCAAGTCAGGATGTTCTCAAATGGGTGTTAGTGACTGAATGATTGCTGTACGAAGAAACCAAGTTTAAAGAGAGGGAAATTAATGGTGCCGAATTGAAAGCCATGACGTCAAACATCACATCAACAAAAGGGGACCCAAGTGTTATCACTGTGGAAAAAATGGACACATTAAGTGTGACTGTCGATTGCTTGGTGAAGATACAAAAGGGAGTGTCAAGTGGAAGCATCCGAAAAAGAAAGCTTTCTTCACTAAGAAAATGCAGGATGACTCAAGTGATTCTAACAATTACGTTGGAATTTTTGCACATCATGTGCTGTTGTCTAATGATAAAAAGAGCAACTGGATTGTAGACTCTGGAGCAACATGTCCCATGTGTTATGATGTGAGGAAATTCATTAATTTCAGAAAATTGGATGTAGCAGAGGAAATAACCCTTGGTGACGGATTCTCAGCTGAGGCATCAGGAATAGGAACAATAGAACTGAAAGTGAGTGTACCAGAGGGGAAACACCAAAGATGCAGGTTGTATGAGACTCTATATGTTCCCAAATTATCTTATAACTTATTAAGTGTGTCTAGAGCTACTAAATCTGGAAAGACATGCATATTTACTGAATCAAGTTGTCAACCTTTGGATGACAAGCAGAAAGTGGTGGCTACAGGTTCAAAAATTGGGAACATATACTATTTAAACTGCAGTGAAGTACATGAAGCCGTTCATACAGCAAATACCTGCTTAGGTAGTAACACCAAAGAGGAGATTTGGCCACCTTGGAGCAAAGAATTTACAGAAACTAGTAAGGGACCAACTTGTAACTGCCCTTGACTATGACGTAACCAAGGATATCAACTTTTGTGAGCCATGCTTGGATGGAAAACATCGTCGTTCCTCGTTTCCAAAATCTGGACACCCAACTTCTCAGAATTGTACATCGCGATGTTTGTAGAAGGATAGAGGCAAAATCGCTTGGTGGAGCTGAATATTTTGTCACATTTATTGATGATAAATCAAGATTTGTGTGGATATACGTGCTCAAGCACAAGAGAGATGTGTTCAAAAGGTTCATGGAATGGAAAACCATGGTGAAGAAATCCACTAGACATAATGTTAAGACTCTACACACTGATAATGGTGGGGAGTACACTTCAAGAGAATTTGAAGATTATTTAAAGAAGGAGGGTATACGACATGAATATACTGTTCCTAAAAATCCAGAGCAAAATGGAGTAGCTGAAACAATGAACCGAACATTGGTGGAAACAGTGCAAGCAATGTTGCTGGATTCAAAGCTGCCTAAGAAATGTTGGGCAGAGGCTTTATCCACTGCTTCATATGTTCGAAACTGGAGCCCAACAAATGCAGTACAAAGTATGACGCCATATGAAGTATGGAAGGACTACAAACCTAACGTGAACCATTTACGCATTTTGGATGTGATGCTTTTGTCCACATACCAAAGGATGAAAGATTTAAAATGGATTCCAAAGCAAAGAAAAGTATATTCCTTGGATATGGTATTGGTGTTAAGGGGTATAGACTCTATGGTACAATAAAATCAAGAGTATTCCATAGCAGAGATGTCATCTTCAACGAATCAGATTCGATAGCTGAACAGGGGAGAAAGGAAGTTGTAAACCGATCTCCAGTAGTAATTGAATATCAAGACAGCTGTGATGATGGTGACAACTTGCAGGAGGTGACAGAACCCCAAAGGTCACCAAGGATTAAGAAAGTTCCAGATCAGTATGGTGAATGGGCCTACATGGCTCATAATTTAAATGACCCATTGACAATGAAAGAAGCACTTTCCAGTCCTGAGAAAAATGAATGGATGAAAGCAATGGAAAGTGAAATTTCTTCCTTACGTATAAATAAAATATGGGACCTTACGGAATTGCCCAGTGGACGAAAAGCTATCGATAGCAAGTGGGTGTTTAAACGAAAGTATGATGCTGACGGAGACATGGAACACCATAAAACTCGACTGGTAGTTCAAGGTTTTCTTCAGAAGCACGGAATTGACTATGACAAGACCTTCTGCCCAGTTCTCAGATTTGAATTGGTGCGCAATGTTATTGCCTAAGCAGCACAGTTTGACTCTTTTAGAGGGTCCCTAATGTAAATAAAGTGTTCACCTCATGCGTGTGTTAAGTAAAACATGTCTATGTGTTTTTTATTAAATTTGTCTTCCAGACAGGTGAACTAATATTTGATAATAATGGAATAAAACGCATTGCAAAACAGTTATGTGGCTTTCAATCTGAAAGACTAAACTTTCAGATTAAAATGAAATTTCCATTGCTCCCAAGCCCATAGAAAGACAACAGATTTCTACTTGCCTCAGTGTGCTTAAAAAACAAAAAAACAGTCTGAAATAAATGCAGATAAAAATGATACTATCATCTTCATAAACAAGGTTTTATCATGGTGCTATTACCATACACCATACTTGCAATGGAATTGTTAGTGTATGCCAACACCTTTTACCTACAAGCCATAAATATGTATTACTTGGGCAATTTATGACTGATCCATTCTGTAGTAAGCTTTGTCAAGTATTATGTGGTGCTTATTTTATCAATGTCAAATGATGTAGTGAAAAGCTGCATATTAAGCAAACATCTTTACTTTTAAATCACAATGTAAATATTGATGCTTTTGATAAGCCAAGTCACTAAGGTACATTTTGTGATTATAAATTCTCTGAGGAAGGTTCTGAAAAAGTTGACAATCTGGAAAATTTAGGACTATCTCTTTCTGATGAAATTAAAATGGTTCTCGTATACATAGCAACATGATAATCAACCCAATGAATATGAAAACCCATTTTTATTATGAAAAGTATGGAAAATATACCAATTTAACTGACTGTGGAAAACTCAAGGTTCCTTCTGACCACATTTGCGAATGGTTATTTTTTTGTTTCATCCTTTTCCATACAATGAAGTAAATTTTGTGTATTACAGAGTTTCATTTTTTTAACATTTTAAGAAATACACTTTTGCAAACATTACAGTCGGATCAAAGAACCAGCTTTAGAGGTTTTGAAAATTTCCTAGAATGCTTTTGTTTTATCTGTCTATATTTCTGAGATGACTGTCTTATACACATTTCGGACGATGCTCTCCAGCCTTCTTCAGGTACTGCTTATTGAACCTGCTAACTTTACTGGACATTTGAACCAGACTCTTTATTTAATCCCCAGTGGGCAGAGTGAATAAAGGGTTTGGCGAGACCTGCAAATAGTGAGAATGTTTCTATTTCAAAATTATGTGGATCATATCTTTAAACAGAAATCTTAAGTACCTCTTTGTTATGTTTAAAAGTTATTAGTGTCCACAACAAAAATACATATTTTTATTTATTTAACTATCAACACACCCTATTATTCACAGGTACAGGTCAAAATGTATTTAAGTAAATTTTAAAATAACTTAATTTTCTTCCAAAATTCATGAGAATCAAACATTTTTCAATAGGCCTCCAATTGAACCATAGGCAGGCCTGGAGTATAGTACATCATATATTGCACACAAAATATGACTTCTCAGAAAAGATATATCCGCAAATGTATCAAGAATTCATTTCTACAGGTTTTCACATGATGCACATAAAAAAAACAACAATTTCTCTGAAAATATTTATCAGCAAACATCACAAGAATATTTTTCTCTCTCAAGTTCATATACACAGACAGCTCAAAAAACATCACTTCAATGAAAATGGAAATCCACAAAATTATAGTTTTTCACCAGTATGCATATTACTGACCAAAGTTGGCTTCCATGAAAATGCAGATCCACAACCATGACAATATGATTTCTCTCAAGTTTGTGTACCTATGTTTGACCAAATCTGACTTCCATGAAAAAGCAAACCCACAAACATCAAAAGAATAGGGTTTCTTTCCAGTGTGTATACATGTGTTACTAAGGGCAACTTCTGTGAAAATGCAGATCAACAAACTTCACAAAAATATGGTTTATCTCCAGTGTTTATATATATTTGAACAAATCTGGCTGGTACAAAAATGCAGATCCACAAACTTCACACGAGTTTCTCTGCAGTGTGTGTATGTGTCATTTGGAATGAAAGAAAGTCAATTTATTCTAATGTCAATAAAATGAAAAGATTTAACTTAGGGTAAAGGAAAGGTGAGGAGACTAATTGGATAGAAACAATCCTATTGTTTCTTTTAACTATCTTAACTGAAAATGCAGATCCACAAAATTCACAAGAATGTGTATATGCATGTCTTACAATATTTGACTTGACTGAAAATGAAGACTGACAAACTTCACAAAAACAGGTTTTTTCTCAAGTGTGTGTATGCATATAACACAAAAAGAGACTTCTCTGAAAACCCAACATGTTTTTTTTCTAGTGTGTACATATATGATTGACCAAATGTACCTTTCATAAAAATGTAAATTCTCAACTTTCACGAGAGTAAGGTTTCTCACTAGTGTTTGTATGCATGTCTCACTAAATGTGACCTTTCTGAAAATGCAGATCCACAAACTTCACAAGAATATGGTTTCTCTCCAGTATGTGTACGCATATGACGCACTAAATGTGATATCTGTGAAAACGCATATCCACAAACTTCACAAGAATGGGGTTTTTCTCCAGTGTGTGTACGCATATGATTGATCATATGTGACTTGCGTGCAAATGCATATCCACAAACTTCACAAGAATATGGTTTTTCTCCAGTGTGAGTACGCATATGATTGACCATGTCTGACTTGCATGCAAATGCAGATCCACACACGTCACAAGTATATGGTTTCTCTCCAGTGTGTGTACGCATATGTTTGACCAGGTTTGACTTGCGTGCAAATGCAGATCCACAAACATCACAAGAATATGGTTTCTCTCCAGTGTGTGTACGCATATGATTGACCAAAATTGTCTTTCGTGAAAATGCAGTTCCACAAACTTCACAAGAATATGGTTTCTCTCCAGTGTGTGTACGCATATGATTAACCAAATCTTGCTTCCGTGAAAATGCAAATCCACAAACTTCACAAGAATATGGTTTCTCTCCAGTGTGTGTGCGCATATGTTTGACCAAATCTCCCTTTTGTGAAAATGCAAATCCACAAACTTCGCAAGAATATGGTTTCTTTTTAATATGTGTTTCCATCTGGCCTATTATGTTCTACTTCACAATAGTTTAGCAGGTTTCAGATGAATTGGCCTTATATTTCCTGTTTATTCATATATAGCACTAAATGTGTTCTTGTAGAAAGATAAAGCACACAATTCAAAGTACATTATTTCTTGACAGGTAAATTTCATTGTCATGCAATGTAAACCATGACTTTCACATGAACCATGTAGCATATATTTTGTCTTTGTTTTTATGGAAAGAGAAATGTCTTTTCTTCCAATGAATTTCTCAATAACACTAACTGGTTTTTGTACAGCCAAAATATCTGTGAAGAAAAAAAGCATAAATGATATATTAATAGAGTCAGTGATTAATTTATGAAAACAGTCTACATTATGATAGATACATGTAATTATAATTTCAATAATACAGCAGCAGACACCAGTGAAGATCAAACATTTTACAGTGAAACAAGATTGCTTCACCTTCCCATCATATTTTATGAAATGTATGCAATTAACATCAGAACATTTTCAAGTAAGAAATAATTCAAATGTGGGTCATGAAAAATATCTTGATTTTTAAGTTGTTAAAGACTTCGCCTTGAACTAACTTCACTGGAAACATGATGAAACACATGGCCACATGGTGTGAGAGTATCTGCTGCAGACATCTTGCCCCATTAAAAACAAATCATCATTTTCATCAGAGCCTAGGAGAAGAGAATGTCCTTTGCTAGGTCTCCCTACATGGAACACTCAGCAATGGCATGAAGCAGAGAGATGAAAGCTGATCTGGGAAAGCAAATGAATTTATTAACAGTTAACAATTGGACCATAAAACAGTAAAAATGAAATAATTTTCATCATTGTCTGCTCAAATTAATTATGTATTATGAGAAAAAGGTTTTTGTATTGCTTCATGTTTATATTAGATATATAAAAAAGAAATCCTCTCAGAGATTCCAGAACAAAAATTTCAAAATAGCTCTGAAACCTATATTTTTCCACTTTTGAAAAAAAAAAAAAAAAAAATTTAAATTATCCAAAAATAATAGTTTTTACGATGTCGGTAACTTCAATTAAACTTTATTTTACACAGTGAACTATTAGCATCTGACAATTCCAGAGGGACCAATTTGCCATTTCAAATTTTCCTTAATTCCATTTCAAGTTTTAAGGAATTCCATTTTTTATGTGTTTTCAGTATACAATACTCTTTTCCCCCCTTTTTCAGTATGGATTCCTGTTTTTGCTTAATTATAACACCTTGTGGGAAAGTGCAGCAATATACGTTATTAAAATAAGAAATTAAAAGGAAAATGAAAAATTGTACTTGCTGGAATATCCAGCCGTTGGATAAATTGCCCCAGCTTGAGAGATTTTCATCTCTCATACTTCAGCCCTTAATCTAACTTGATGAGTTTCTGCGACAATCCTTGCAAAGAATGCTACAATCCTAAATAATAATAAAGTGAAAGTGTCAAAACCTACAGAAAAGTAGCACCACAAAGTTATCTAGAGACAAAAAAAGCTACATTATTGTTTGGTCACTTTATTGAAATTATTAAATAACATTTTTGAAAATGACTAAGTCATAAAATTTGGCTTTCTGACATGACAAACTGTCTGTGACCATATAACAAGAAAATTAAAGGATTAAACAAAAAGACAAAATTAACACCTGTTCGTCCTTGGTCAATGCTACTGCTGGCCATTAAAGTCTATTGTTGTATTTATTAATCATGAAGCTATGTCACAAAGGAAAAAAAAAAAAAAAAGAGCTGTTCTTTTAGACAGAATAAAGAAAAAACAGCATTCCTTCCGGGTCTATATCATTCGTTGAATTCTAATTTGACACTTTGTTGAATTCAACTATGTCTGGTACAAGGCTTAAGTTGGAGGCTCTCTCTGGTAGCAAGTCATGTGGCATTTGGCAAAGTAGTGATCGCTCGTTGTCTATACACTGGAACTGGCTTGATCACTTCAATATTCTGCTTATACTAACTTTCACCCAAAACTGGCATGGGTGTTGATGTGGTTAGGGGGATGGTATTTGCCCTATCAACAAGAGCCACTTTGTTGTCTGGCTCTGGAATATTAATTATATCTCCAAATTTGGGGAGATTTCCCCCCTCCATGGGTAGTGGCCACAGTGTATTGATCTGCCCTGATCTTATCTGTTTCATGCCAACACCTCCCAATGAATGTAAACAATTCCACCATCTTTCTTTTCCTCTCTTAGTATCTCATCTTTGCCTGTCACCTAGGTTGTCTGTTTGACAAATCTGGTTCTCAAACCACATGGTGTGGCTTAGAATTATAATTAATGACCAGAAACTAATTTCTTGTCAGCAATATTATTCCAGCCTGATCTTGTTTGTACAATCAGAAATTTAGCAACTGTTTCTGCTAAACTTTCCCATCCTGTCAGAATCATTGCACTCCAAGAACCCTAGATTTGGGGACTTACATAAAGTAAACTACATTTCCTCAACTTGTTTACATTTACCATTTTTTTTTATAGCAAAAATAAATCATTTCTTTTAATAGTGCCTTATCTTTAAAATTACCAATTTTGATCTCTTAATTGGTGTTTTCATAACAGGCACTTTTAAGCAGCATCATCAATCAACTGTCAGCCCAGCCTTGCCATATGGCCTCTGTGGTAATATATTTTCAACAAAGTCACTTTTCTCAGAGATAAGAATATATTTTCTGGCCAATGAAGGGCTCAGCACATTTGTATAACAGTTTTGGAGGGAAAAATCCCCATTCTTCTGAGCCTCCCAAATATCTCTAAATTTGGAGAATCCTCACCTATTTGCCAGTGACAATTCAACCACTGTATATAAGGTTGGTGAAAGAGAAAAGTCGACTTCAGAACCACTTTCAACCGAAGAAGAACTACCTGCTAAGTGAGCTGTTGAGAATGAACGTCAGCCCACTATTAAAGACCAATTGAAAGCTGCTTCCTTTCACCCTCAAGACTTCTGTCGTCGACCTATGAACCCACTCAACTGCAGAATTCCTATATTTACCAACATTTTCCTACTCTACAAGAACCGTGAGAAAAACTGAGTCTTTAATAACCTACTACTCATTTAAAGAACTTTTAGGTGCTCAGAGAAATATTTTGAGCAAGGCTTTTTTTCTGTTATTAACATTTTCTCTTCCTTTAAAGTTAAAGGACTTTTTTTTTATCACTTTACCCTTGTTTTGTACACGTAAATAAACACTTTCTTCTTTTATTGTTACACACCAAGCAGGAGTTTTGAGTCTTTCTTTATCCGTTCACTTTTCTTTGAGCCATCTCTATTTAAACAAGAAAACTTTTAGAATTAAAATAAATCTTGCTTCTTTCTCTCAGTCTATCATCCTCTTCTTTAGCCGTTTTCATCTTGTTTCAAGATCACATTTTTAACTTAACCCTTTTCTTTCCATTTGCCCGTGTTACATAGTGTCATACTACCAATTTTTTTATTAAATCAATCTAGGTTCATAAAACTTGCTTCCTAAATACTGTAAACTGTAAGGAGACAGTATGTAAGTGGATGTATTAAAATATTACCAATGCATCCTTTTCGAAATTGCGAGTCCATTTTTTTTTGTTTTCACAGAAAATTAGTGCATCTACAATTTCTATGTATTTTTTAATCTAGGCATCTTGACTAATTTTTGATATCCAAGTTTAAAAATTAATTTTCATAAATGAAAATGATTTCTTGAAGATTTCATTTTACTTTTAATTCAAAGCTAAAGGATTATATTTACTATTTTCAGTAAGCAAATAGAAATAATCAGAAATTATATTTATTGAAAGTGAGCCAATTAGTACCCTTTTGTAGCAGTCTTTTATTGCAATGTAATTCTCTGTATTAAAAAAAAAAAAAAAAAACCTTCCAAAAATAAAATATACTTTTCTGAAACTTTATTTGAAGAATATTAGCTGAGTTAAAGTATAATTAATTGGATTTGAAAAAAAAAAAAAAAAAAATTATTTATTTTAAGTTTAAAAAAAATACAGAAATGGATTTTTAAAACAAAACACCTGTGCTTTTAAGCAACATCACCATGTTTGAGGTAATTGATGAGGTGATGACAGGTGATTACCTAATGATGGTTGTTAAATGGAGACTTTATTTGTAAAACAATTTTTAAAAAAATGATGTGTGCACGTTTTTTATATAATTTTTAAGTACTCAGTAATCTTAATGTTGGAAAATATTCTTTCTAATCTAATTTTAGTAATGTAGACTTTAAATTATGATAGTCATCACCCCTATTTCCTGATAATGTTATATATCATTGATAATACTTTCAAATATGAGCACATTACATATTTCATATATATAAAAAAAATATTTAAAAACTTTTGCTGAAAATGATTTGCATTAAGCTTTTCAATTTTTGATTAGTAAGTCTAGTTTTTACTTAATAACCATATTATTCAACCCGATGAAAATAATGTATTGATATAATTAAAATTTAAAAAAATGAAAACCATTCTTGTAAAAATTCATTATTCACCAAAAAGAAATTTTTTGGCAGAAGACAGTAGTGTCCTTAATAAATCTTATTTGTAAAAGCAATTAAAAGCTTTTCTTATAATGTCATAGTTTTATTTCATTTTATTGACTCAGACAGTTTCAGGAACTGATTAGTAGTATAAAAAAGAAGAAAATAAATGATTTACAGTCTCCAAGGAGTCCTGCTTTTAACTAATGACAAAAATTAGTCGCTGAAAATATAATTACTCGAAATTTCATGAAATTAAGTAATATGCAAAAAAAAAAAATATTTTTTACCAAGATTGTTCAAAGATAATTTTATTCATTTGTGAATAAGTTCTGAAAGTTTCATTAAAATTCTTTAATTTTTGCAAGATTTTCCAAATTAATGGAAAAAAGGTGCTAAAACACTAATCCTATATATTACATCAACTGAAAAAAAACAAAAAAAAAAAAAACAAGATTTTTAACAAAATTTTTGAATGTGTGCTAGAAAGGATTAAAAAATTTAATAAATGAATGAAAAAAATACTTTGGTCTTTCCTCTTATAAACATTTTCATGATAAAACTTTCTTTTTCTGAAGTTTAGGGCCTTTTCCATCATGCTATGCTGGGTTTTTTTTTCAGTGTAAAGAGTGGAGATACCTTTTTGTCTGTCAAATCCAAAGTGTGAATCTGAAAAATTGATGATGTCTTAATGACCAAATTATTTGGTCAATAGGGCAGCATCAATTTGGTCCAATTATCTTAATGACATCACACTAAAAATATATTTTTGTCATAATTTTTCATCGTTAAAATGATCTAGCATTGAAATAGTAACATAGATTTTTTTTTTTTTTTAACTAAAAAAACAGAAAATGCAATATACTCATCTTTAGTATAATTTCTGAGACAATCACAGCAGAATTTTTTATTTGCATTAAATCGCTAAAAAAGAGCATAGCATGTTAAAAAATAGCCTTAAACTTTATGAAAAATTATTGTCTAAATGTTTGTTATTATTAAGAGGAAAGACCTGGTTATTTTTTGAAAATTTCTAATCCTTCTTAGCATGTCCAATATTTTAGTTAAAATCATTTTTTAGTAAAATTTTTAGTTAAAATCAATTTTTAGTAAAATCATTTTTTGAGTCATGACTAAAAATTGATATTTCAGCCATTTTTTTAGGATTTTATAAACAGAAGTCACATTCTCCTTTTAAAAATCTTGCAAAAATCAATTATTTGATATATTTTGAAAGAAACATTACTTACTTTCTTCGCAAAAAAATGTAGTTTGAAATAAGAGAAAACATGTCTTAACAATAGTGATGATTTCATCATGTATTGACAGACAGAAGTGACATAATCTTTTTTAGTTTTATGTGAACCAGCTTATTTATCTTGTAATTTTTAAAATGAATACTTTTAACAGTGTAATATTTTTTTATTTTTTAACTACATTAGCTTTCACCTTAAGTTTGTTGATACTTTTTGGAGAAAATACTATAATAAAATTTCATGAGGTACATAAAATTATAGTATAATTCTATGTACATTTATGAAATTTTAGTGTATTATTTTTATTTCAGTTATTTTAAAATTGTTACATTATTATTAAGAGGAAAGTATTTTTTGATTATTTTTTAAATTAAAAAATTTGCTTTTCTTACATTAGTGGTTGTACGAACTTTCACTATAGCAAATTTTTGCCTTTATTTCTTTTTTTGCAGTGACATTAATTTGGTAATTTTTGCAAAAATCAAATAATTATCAGAGCTGAATGAAATTTTTGGGAATTTCTTTTTTACATGTGTTTCTCTCCCTTAATATTATGAAAGCTTCAGAAATTCAAGATAATTTGTAGTGACTATATTAGTTAAAAGCAGAATGTTTTGAAGAATTTAAATCACCAATTTTATTTTGTAAAATCAGACCTGTTCTTACTGAAATCTGTTCTGATTAAGGAAAAAACCAAAAACGTAATAAAACTAAGACATTATTTAATTAGAGAAGCTTTCAGTTGCTTTAATGAATAATATATATTAAAGACAATATTGTCTGATGAAAAATGAATTTTTACAAGATTTGTTTTCATTTTTTACAATTTAAAATTGAATAATTTATAAAAGATTTTGCATCTTTTAAAGTTCAACTTTGATAATTTTTAGGGAATATTGTTATTAAAACTATATTTACTAATCATATTTTAAAGCTTATTACAATCTGAAAATTGACTATTTTTATTTTTCTGCTCTCAATAAATAAATTAACACTTCAGAAAAACCATGTGATGTCTTCACACTTGGGACCATTTGTACATTTGTTGTGAAGTTATTTCGCAGTGGAGGCTTGTATTTGTACTAAATCCGTCCTAAATAGTTCGATGTACAAAATGTTAGGAACTTGATACAATAGGTATGTTGCAGAGTAATCTTGTTGTGGTCGCTGACTACTGTCGTCTGACCCTCGTTTCTCTTACTACTCCTCCTTATATTAGGTGGGAGAGTCTATTAACTATAGAATAGGTGTGTTTCACCATAACAACATTTGAAATAAACCTTTTTTAATGCTACAAGAACAATTTTAAATTCTGTTTGTGCATACTGGTCGTTTGCAGGTTGTAATAAAGCTGTATAATTTATAATCTGTAAAGACATCTACTTCATAACACCATGTGTCTAAAATAAACAGTGTTCTTCACTAATTTTAAAATATTAGGTTTGTGCAAAAATAATGACGTAATAATGTCGTTTTTGACGTATTTTCTAATGTCAAAAAACGACATTATTACGTCATTATTTTTGCACAAACCTAATATTTAAGAACTTTAGTGAAAATGATACAATTTACAACGCGCAAAAAAAAAAAAAAAAAAGATCTATCTCATAAAGACACTTAGGAAACCCGATGCGGCTTTTAACTAATTTTATATTTTAACAACTTAAATGTAAAAATCTATTATAAAGAAATAAATAATTGTATTAAAAATTCATTTTTCATCAAAAAAGTTTTTTGCTTTCAGAAAATATTGTCCATATTCATAAAAACTAAAAGCAAATATAAAAGCATTTGAAATTAAATAATACTTTGTTTTACTGAGTTTTGTATGTTACAATTCAGAGCTGATTTTCAGGGGTCCAATTAATAACAAAAAAAAACAAACAAAAAAAAACATGATTTGCATTCCTGCTTTTAACTATAAACCAGATGCGATCGAATTTCTAGCGTTTTCATAAAATTAGTATGTAATTAGTAATATTTCTACCATGACTTTAATAATAATAAAAATCATATTTAATTTCGATCATCTGTGAATAGTTCCTGAAAGTTTTATTAACATCCGACAATTATTTTTGCAAGATTTTCCAAATTAATGTGTGTCATACCAAAAAAACCTGCTAAAAGTTGTCTATGTTATTTTACTAGATCCGGTGATACAATGAAAAACAAGGCTTTTTTAATTAAAATTTAGAATGTTCTAAAAAGGAAATTTTTTTTAAAATAATTAAAAAAAAAAAATTGGTCTTTCCTCTTAATAATAACATAAGCATTTAGACGATAAAATTTTGTTTTCGGTAAGGTTGGCGTCTTTTTCATCAGACTATGGCATCGCTAAAAAAAAAAAAAAAAAAAAAAAAAAAAAGAACTTAGTCACTATGCTCTTTTTTTTTTAGCGATTTCGTGGAGGTACCTATTTTAATTTCTTTATATTTTCCATAAAGCATCGTAAACAAAGGTGAAAGCTAAGTACAAAAAAAAAAAAATAAAGATTTAGAGCGCTGAAAGTTTTCCTTAAAAATAGCGAGGTAAATAATTCATTCACTTAAAAAAGAGAATTATATTGCGATAAAAAAAACAAAAAAAAAAAAAACAAGCTTCTTCAAGTAAATTTAAATTCGTTTTTTTTGGAATAGAGCAAAGTATTGTGCTTATTGGAAATATTCAGTTTAATCTATTAGCTTGAAATTACAACAAAAACAGAAGCTTCAAGAATTTTCATTTTGAATAATTCATGTTCAAACGAAACCTTACATAACCTTAGGAGGTCCTTAATCTATGGGGAGAAACTTTAACTTACCTTTTCAGGGTGAATCTAAAATTTTCATACAAAAACAAGATGAAGTCGTTGTTGTTAAACTTGATATTTCTTGTCCAAACTCGAAAATATTTTGTAATTAATAAATTTCATATTTTCATGCAGAATACAACTAAAGGATTTGAAAACAGAACGCGTGTAGCTTCTGAACAGAACAAAGGATACAGTAACCGGTGTAAAAGAATAATTTGTTCCTTACTCAAAGATAGTTTGGGTACAGACAATATAGCAAAGCAATTCTATATTTATTTCACCATTTTCATTTCTTTTTGTCAGAAAAATTATATTTGCATTCAGATTTTTCGTTCATTAATACCATTCTTTGTCGGTGAACAAACAAAACAAATGAACCCATTACCTGCAATGAGCCCCATTGGGGATCTGTTAAAATTTAATCTACATGTCATTCCTTGTATTTACATTGAATTGCTTTACACTTTACAGTACATGCAGTAAACACTTAGCCTTTAAAGTTTTTATTATTAGCCGTAAGAAGACACTTACTGTCGTAATTTTACATTTCACGGGTAGAATTATAATGACTATTTTGAAAAGTATTTTTTTTAGTATTTCCAATCAATATTTTTTTTTTTTTTTATGTTTTACAATACACTTGTAAATGCTGCTTTAAGTGTTGGGTTATGTTGTTTTGTTGAAAAGATTAATGTGTCTGCGTGTTGAAGAGCATTTAACATTTATACATTTTTTAAAATCAAGGAAAAACAATGAAAAGCCAATTTGTGTTTCAACGATTAAACATATTAGAATCAACAACAAATACAAGGTAATTTTTGTAATGTGTGAATAAGGAGAAAAAAGTAGTTTCCCTTTACCTGTTAGTTGAATATGGTGATATTTAAATAAGTAAGTTTTCTTAATATAATGTTCAGAGTTCTGTGTTAAAATAGAATGTATATTCAGAAGATCGTACAGTTGTGTGTTTGTAACTAACAGAGTTGTTGCAACTTGGTTTGTTCACAGAGAACTGATGGTGTATGAAATTCAAGTTGTGTGCGTGCGTGCGGAGTGAGTAGAATGAATAACACGTGTGAGTAGTCGAGTTCTACTGACTACTGTTGTGTGCTTTACTGTTCGATTTGGGAATGAATCCGAATTTATATTACTATCGGTGGCTCCCAGCACGAACGCGGGATAAAATTTTGAAAGAACACGAAAAATATCCGATTGGATGAAAAATGAACCAATCGGTGATTTTATAACAAAACTTGTTTGTGAGCCAACGGTAGGAAAAATTCAGTGTGATGAAATGCGATCGGTAAACTGTCCTGTGATATCTAGTACAGTGTAACCCGGATATAAGAGAGTTGTCGGGACAGGAGAAGAAGTCTCTTATATCCGGGTTTCTCTTATATCCGAGTTTAGTCTAATTTATATACATTAACACAGGCTCTATCTTGGGACCAGCGAAAATCTTATAGCAGGGTTTCTCTTATATCCGGGTTACAATGTATATGTTATTTGACCAATCACAGTTGAAAAAGATGTAGGCGTGGCAACATAGTATTAGGTTGGTGCAAAAATGATGACGTAATAATGTCGTTTTTTGACGTTAAAAAATACGTCAAAAAACGACATTATTACGTCATCATTTTTGCACCAACCTAATAGTAATTACTACACACTATTTGATGCTCTAGTTTCTAATAAAACGACAATGGTAACTACTGAAATTAAATATAAGGAATAAATAAACTTCTAAGACACCTGTCTGGGCCAAAAATGCGCATTAAAACATTAGGCAGTTAATGGGTTACGGCCAGAATTTTTTCGATAAGATATGATCTTTCAATACTTTGTTATTTGGATCGACATGTTGCCATCTTTCTCGTTATACTCGTAAGGGTCACGTGACCTAAATTAAAATCCCTGGTGTCTGATAGTACAGAAAAGTCACATAGGTATTCTATTCACAAATTTCATCCCAGGCCCTCTAAATTTTCAACAGTGAAAATCTTATTTTTGTAAATATCATTATCAAAAAAATAATTCACGACTTGAGATAAAAAAAAAAAAAAGCAAATCAACATTACATGTGATAGAATGTTTCAGGAATTAACCTTAGTTTTGAAAGTATTGATTGTTAAAAAAATAATCAGAAAACAAAAATAAATATAAAACAGCGAATATACAAAAATAATGGCTTTAGTTGTTTAATAATAAGTATTTTTTTTTTTAATTACAGACCACCATACTTACAAACGGAAGTAATGTCAAAGTCAACACGAATGACGGAGAAAGACTGACGTAGGTCATCAAAATCTGAAAATTTTTCCATTTTAATAGTCAGATATACTTCATTTGGATATAAATTCAGGTAGAAAGAAAGCAAATTTTGATGAGATAACCATGATCAATACAGGAGACCCGGTTTTCTTCTCATGACCGTGAGGACATAATGTCTAGGGGTTTCTCCCTTTATTCAGCATGTTTTGATGGTCGTTCGAGAGGTTTCTTTTGGCTGGTGAGCAAGTCTTTGAAGGCTGCATGTACTCTTGTCTTTGCAGATCAGGCGGACAGGTTTTGCGTATTGGATGTTACTATAAAGGATAAGGCTTTGCGTCTCATTGGGGTTTATGCGCCCAATAACCATTTTGAGCGGCCTGCTTTGTTTCGGCAGATCGAGCCGTTCTTGACGACATCTCGTCAGGTAGTTTTAGCGGGGGATTGGAATGCCGTCCTTGACCCCGATATAGATCGCATAGAGCCAAATTCGGGTAGTAACAACCAGTACGTGAAACCATTTCGGGGCTTTATCGACAGGTTTGGTCTTGTCGATACGTACCGGAATGAGAACCCTCAGGAGGTAGTTTGGACTTTGACAAAAAGTGGCAGCTCGGCTCCTGGGGTGCTTTCTGGCTACCTCGACCCAATCTTAGAGAGGAGAGTCGGTGTAGGGTTCTTAGGGTGTCCAAGTTTCCATTACATAGTTTATTCGAATCATAGATTTGTCCGGGTCCGTATAAACTTAGATAAGCCTAAGGTAAGGCTGGCTGGCTACTGGAAATTAAACTGCTCATTATTTGGTGAGTAGAATTTACGGGACCAGCTGTTACTAATGATACAGAGGGAATTGATGGGGGCGTTTGTAGGGAACGCCTGGTGGGATAAACTAAAATAAAAAATTAGAACGTTTACTGCCGATTTTAGTCGTCGACTCAATCTAGAGTAGCGGCGCAAACGGCTTCAGTTAAATCCCGTGATAGTGGGGAAATAGATTTAGCTAAAGTTGTCCTCCTTGCTTATCAAGAAGTATCAAGCTCTGGTAGTTAGGGCTATGTTAAAAAGAATGTCCTCTGAGACGACAAATATGGCCCCTGAATTGCGTGCAGAGGAGAATCGGAGCGCGTCTCGGCGACATATCGCATGCATCACATTGCCGGATAAGAGGACCTTGACTACAAACGCGGGCATATGCGAGGCCTTTCGGGATTACTTTCAGGAACTTTTCACCAGAGAGCCCGATCTGGGCTTTGCTCAGTTCGACGCCGATTTTAAGCGATTTTCCCTGAAGCGGATAGGTGCGAGGGTCCCATCACAGTCGGAAATCTGGGAAGCGCTGAAACAGGTTGGCCTGGATAAATCCACGGGACTAGATGGTCTTCCCTACGAAATTTACTTGAGGCAGTCGCTTGTTTTTGTTCCTTTGCTGGAACCGATTTTTAACAACAGAATGAAGCAAGAGACTATACCTCAATGCTTCACCAGGAATGTGATCAAGATGCTGCGTAAGGACAAGAACGGTGGGGATGGGTTAGATAACTTTCACCCTTTAACCATGTTATACACAGAATTAAAGAATTTGGCGAAAATTTTAGCCAACCGTTTGCAGCTTGTCTTGTCTGATTGGCTCTGAACAGACGTGTTGTGAAGGGCAACCTTCATATGGTACGCTTGATCTTAGAACAAGTCAACAGTGAAGCCTCGCTGATCAATTTAGATCACTCCAAGACCTTCGATAGGATTGACCATCGTTTTCTGGAGGGTGTCCTTTCGGCAGCCGGTTTCGGGCCCGACTTTCGCTCCTGGATCTGATTTTTGTATGCGACTCCTGGTGCGCTGATGGAAGTGAATGGGGTAAGATCGGAGCCTTTCGTATTGTCTCGCTCCATTCGTCAAGGTTATCCGCCTTACCGTTCTTGCGTTGGAACCTTTCCTTCGCAAGTTAAAGGCGAATCCGGTCCTGCGCGGAATTTCCCTGCCTAGGGCTACCACCTCGGCAGGTATTCTGCCTATGCTGATGACGTTTCGGTTCTGGTGTCGAGCAGAGCTGAGATTGACAAAGTCAGCAAAGAGATCAGTAGTTAGGAGATGGTGACAGAGGCTATGATCAACCGCGATAAATCTGTACAGACTGTTTCCTCTTCCGTCTGCCACACTAATTTCATTTCAAAGAGCCTTACTGATGAAATTTTTTCTCGTTGTGGGGAGACAAGGCTGCTATGATACCTCAGATCTGTTGCCTCCACCGTTTTGAAGGCAGTCTGGGTATGCTTAGCATTGGGATTCGTCAATATATGCTTCGCAGCGCGTTCCTAGATCGAATGTGACGCAATTCGGATGAGGAGGGCGCCTTCTGGAAGAAAGACGCCTGTAAGAATTTCCCTTCCCTGAGAAGTGTGTACACGTGCGAGGATGCCGGCCGTTTACCCCAAGTAGAGTGCTCCTTCTATCGTGAATGCCGCCTTGCTCTGAAAGGACTACTTGCGGGCGTCGGATGGCCTCTCCAACGTCCAGACGTTGTCTCGTATGGCATTGTATCAAGTGTTAGGTGGAGCCGTTCGTGATGAGGTGATTGACGAGCTCGGTCTTAAGAAGCAGGAGGCTCGCTCAATATATCCTTGGGCGCCCGGGTTGAAATGTCTCACTAACAATGAGGCATCACTCACCTGGTTGATGATTCGTGGGGCCGTCTGGGTCGCCAAAAGACTGTTCAGCGGGATTGGAGAAATATCCAAATTGTCGGCGCTGTGGTGAATAGGCCGAGACCCTAGGTCACGTCTTCTTTCATTACTGAGTCGAAGCACCGTTGTGCAAGTTTGTTGAAGGCCTTGTGGTTCGCATGCTGCGTGGAAAGTTATTTGTCCTTGAGGCCAATTCTGGTGGTTGCAATGTAGTACCAACGATTACGAAGGCTGAACACCGTGTTTTCTTGTACTATGAGAGTCGTGATATGGACGACGCGTCAGAAGGGATTCGATGGAGGCGAGACGTTCACTTCTTCCCAACTGATCTTGTACTTTAAGCATTAGCTTAAAATCAAGATTAGGACGGAAAAGCGGTGGCTCATTTCATCAGAATTTGGCAAAAGGTAGGTGAATCTTGCGTGTTTGTGTCGAGTGAAAGAGCTGAGCTGGAGTGGCACTTTGATGCCGGTTAGGCATCAGAATATTGTGTTTGTTTTTGAATCTTTAGTTTCCCTCTTTCCAGTTAACTTAGCTGGGGTATGTATGCTCATTGACCTCTTATTTCTGTCCCTATTTTTCTTTAGTTTTATTCCCATCACCTCCCTCGTTAGGTGGTCAGTGATGTCAGTTCTCTGGTGGATGCGGGGCGCCTTTCGTTTCGCCTGTGGGTTTTCGTAATTGTTGTTATGATTGAATGAAAAAAAAAAAAAAAGTGACATTTCTTTACTTCGTTCTATTCTCTCCCTTTTCCACCCAGCATGTAACAACGACATTTAGGGAACCTTTTTACCCGTGCATAGGGATACATTTCCCCTTACTGACTGTTCACACACACATATGTATTGGCTAGAGAGTTTCTCTCTCTTCTTATTCAAGTATATAAAATCAAAGAAAATATTGCTTTGCTGGAATACATCCTGTTTCCTTACACCCGCCATTTACACGTAAAAAAAAAAAAAAAAAAAAACTTAGTTTAACTTGGAACAGTGACTGCCGACATTAGTACAACATGCACCTCCTGCAACAGGCTAATAAAAAAATGAGATTTATAATCTATAAACTGTTTTAACTTGCTGTGATTCACTCAACTGCTGATAGAAGTTGGTAAAGTTGACAATTTACAGGTGTTGTGGAGTTTCTGGTTTGTTTAGAAAATCCAGGTTTACAAACTGAGATAAATCTTGATTATACCTCCTAACATGAAGACATTTTCAGAAACTATACAACATTAATCGTTTATCATTCTAAATTCCGTCTTTTCTTCTCTTGATTCCTTCTTGTTGTCGACAGTTGTTCTGAGAGCTGAACTAAGAATAAGTCGGTGTCTTGTTTGTGACTATTGAGACCCCTCTGCTTATCTGAGAAGACCAACCTGGTAAATAGTCGCAAATCGGTTCTAAAATTTGATATTATTGGATCGCAAGATAATATCACTTCAAATGTCAAGTTTTTATGGTGGCTTTTCAGGCCAACAAGAACTTTTTTTTTTTTTACATGTTTTGATATCCAAATTTTGTGTCTTTTTATAAACTTTCAGAATCCTTTTTGGCATTTATTTTTACAACATGAATTTGGGCCACACATACATAAAATTTTAGACATAAAATTGTATTGAAGTCAATCTTTTCTAACAGACCCGCTTTATTATGGCAGCCTTGGCTTTTATTTGAAGTTGTATCAGGATTTTGTATTTATTTTTCACTTAATCAATAAAACTATTCGTTTTCAAATCAGTTGCAAATTAAAAATGGAATAATTTGAAAATATAACAGTTTCTGAACGCAGAGAAGAGGAGAAAGAATGTATCCCTTGCTTTGGATAAGTGCTCACTCATCAAGAACCTCATAAATTGTCACCTTGGTCTTATGATTTCTGAGGTAGTCAGTCCTCAAGATCTAATCATTCCTGATCAAATTACAAGCGTGCAACAGCACGTCCTACAGGAAAAACATATTGCCTTTATCTGTTGAATAATATGGCTATCTTGTCTCTGTCTCCTTGGAACATGAGTATGGTGTGTAAGAGTTTGATCTGATATTGGGTGTTCATTGTCAAAAGATAAAGAGTTTCTAAATTTTCTGCCAAGGTGGAAATGAGGCACGCCTGTTATTGGCTTATCTATTAACCAATCAAGGGACTTGTTACATGCTGGTTACAGCAATGCTTTTAAAGAGAACTCTGGATTCACAATTTCCTGAAAAGGAGCCAATACAGACCCCCATCTAACTCCATATCAGAGTATGCTAATAATACAAATAATCGTTCTATTCCTTCCAAGAAACTCTTCTGTCTGATTTACATTAATTTTCCTTCTTGAAGGGGGGATTGTTGGTTAATCTTGTTTCTCTCTAACATGTTTCTCTGGTATTTAGTGACATGCTTCTGTGTTTCAACGAATAGTTTTAATTTATCAATGGACACTTGGGTTTACACATCATTCCTTTTTATCAGATAATATTTTGACATCCGTTTAAGAATTCAAGAGGACCTGTATATACGGTGCTTCTAATGGATTTTATCTATTCTAATTCAAACTTTGCTGCAAATTTCAAGTTTGTTACATTATATATAGAGAATAATTTTCCAAGCATAGCTTAAATGTGGCACAAGGCCGAAAGTAGGGGGCATCCAGTGAGGATCGAAGTCATCACTCAGCACTAATTGTTCTAGTGAGACAAGCTTGCTGACCATTACACCGCACTGAGGTGCCCCCCCCCCATACACATATTATATAATAAATAAAATCTTTTAATTTAAAGAAAAACAGACTACTTTAAGGCTCCATTATAATAATTTATTTCACCAGAGACTTATTTTTCCCTGGATCTTCAGACATCACTTTCAAAAGGTGAAACGAAAAATGAAATTAAAATTTACACTTTTGACGGGCAGTATTAAGCTTATATAAGTTGACATAGAAGGTAGCGAGGGATGATGTGAGAGAAGGGAGAGTTTTAAAGTTTATTTTTTATTATAATACTTAATATGAGGAAGGAGAGGGGTAAGGCTCAGACATTGACCTATTTAATCGGTCAACTCAACACAAATGATATGGGGAAAGGAAAAGAAGAAAAAAGAGAAAGAGAAAAAGTAAAGAGAAAAGAGATGTACGTAGGGTTTTTGGAGGAAGAAAAGGGGTAGTATAGCTTTAGCAATTTAGATGAAAATAGATTTTAACGTTTGATAGTAATTTAAATGTTAAAAAAAAAAAAAAAAACTCCACAAAGAAATTAATTTAATGCTTGTTAGCAATTTAAATATTCAACTTCTCTACAAATAAATTAGGGATTTACTACAAGTTGAATACGATATTGTAGTGGAAATGTCGGTCAATTTTAGATGATTGTTTGTGGAAAAATAACACGCAAATTTAGACGAAACTGTTCAAACATATATCATGCAATACAGAACAAAGAACAAATAATGACGAACACAATATTTGAACGAGAACAAATTCAAATTATTATTATACACATCTATATACAAATTATGAGTTGTAAAATGTTTGAATGTATGAACTGGGAGTTTAGAGTTCATGTGTTCGTATCAAGTCGACTGAAACTGTTCTTCGGTTGAGATTAATTGTTCGTACAGAGAATTAAATTGTTGCCAAACGACAATTTAACGATTGCTTTAGGGTGTAATGTGTGTGCAAGAAAGGAAAAAGAAACCGTACAAAGTAGCGTACCTTTATATGTTGAGTGTAGATATTTTCTTCGTAGTTGATTGGAGAAACAACTCTTGTGTTATATTAATCATAATCTCAGACGTTCATTTCGATGAGTTTGCTCTTATAGAAAAAGGAGTTTTTTTTCTATGATCTTGAATTCAGATTTGGCTGAATTTCAAAAGGTTGCGGTAGCGAGTTGACTTGAAGACATTTTCGCAGATCGACGAAACGTGTGTTCGTGTCGATTCAAAGAGTCGCGCAAACTGCTGAATCTCCAAAAAGACCCGCGTTCCTTCCTGTTGCAATGTTCGCGCCTTGGCGGGAACATGCACCGACCGAACTGATTGGTCGACTTAGGCTCAACGGACCCGATTCGCCAACACATGATACAGGAATGGTTCATTTAAAAGTTTTGGGTGTCAACAGTGTATGGACTATCCCAACAATATTAATAAACAATAATTAAAAAAAAAAAGTATTATAATAAAATGAAATATAAAAATAAATTTTAAAACACTCCCTACCCTCTCTAAACTCGACCATGTCTTTCACACCATCACTCGCTACCTTCTATGTCAACTTGTATTAGGTTAATACTGCCCGTCAAAAGTGTAAATTTTAATTTTATTTTTCGTTTCACCTTTTGAAAGGGATGTCTGAAGATCCAGAGAAAAATAAAAGTCTCTGGTGAAATAAATTATTACAATGGAGCCTTAAAGAAGTCTGTTTTTATTTAAATTAAATTATTCGCTCTGAATTAACATTGAGCTCTCAGGATTTCATCCTCCTTGGGATTATCCATACGGATTACCAATATTTTCTTTACACATTATATATATATATATATATATATATATATATATATATATATATATATACGCACTAACACATTCTGAATATTGGTATATTTATTAGCAAAATTATCTATGTTAACATTGTTTTGCATAGCTCTCTGGTGAACTATTAGGTGAAATTAGTATCACTAGTATTCTCTCAAGTGTGTTTATACATGTGTTGTTTGAGATGTTTACTTTGAAAAAAATCCGAGTCCACAGATTTCACATTGTAATCGTTTATCTCGTGTGTGTTAACATGTGCTGTTTGAGATTTTCATTATGGGAGCACTTAAATTTACAGATTTCACAGTGGAAACATTTCTCTCCAGTGTGTCTTAACATGTACTTTTTAAGATCTCCTTTCCGAGTAGATTGAAATGCACAGATTTCACAGTGGAATGATTTTTCTCTCCAGTGTGTGTGTGTGTGTGTGAATATGTGTTGTTTGAGATGTCCACACTGAGAAAATTTTAGTTTTCACAGTGGAAACGTTTCATGTGTTTTTTTTTTCAGATTTGTATCACTGGGGCACTTAAATTCACAGTAGAAACATTTTTCTCTACTGTGTGTTAATATACGCCTGTTTGAGAATTGATTTTTGGAAATACTTAAATCCACAGATTACACATTGTGATAGTTTCTCTCCAGTGTGTGTTAACAAATGTTTTTTGAGATTTTCGACATGTGAAAATTTTGATTTACAGATTTCACAGCGGAATTGTTTGTTTCCAGTGTGTCTTAATGTGTTTTGTGAGATCGGACTTTTGTGAACACATATTCACAGTTGAATTGTTCCTCGCCAATGTGTGTTAACATGTGTCATTTGAGATATGAATTGTAGAAACACTTCAATTCACAGATTTCATAATAGTAATCTTGCTGGTCATTTTGAGTTCTCGTATTTGCTTTCAGATTTGAATCCATGTAAAATGTAATGCCACAATGTCATAGGAAATGGTTTATCCACTATCCAGGTTTTTTTAATGACTAGTGTAGACTTAAAGTTAACTACTAATTCTTAAATTCCAGTGTAAGAATGGCACCTTTCTCATCAATCATGGCGTCAGGTACTTTCAAAGATGCAAATTGAAAAAGCAAAAATAAATTAACTGAGCACTGGAGAAAACTCACTATGTAAGGTTATGGAATCTTACTTATTATAAAACCCAGGTTGCGTGTGTGTGTGTGTGTGTGTGTGTGTTACGTTTATATATTGGATCGGATTTCCTACATTTTTCAACCGATTTCAACAAAACTTCACTTTTTTTTTTTGGCAGGTAGTTTTTCTTATTGTCTTGCACACTTTTCTTCATTTTTACATTCAGAATGCTTTAAAAAATTCCATTTACAAGACAATTGTTTATAATAAAATTCTATTCAATCGGTAGACTCTTAACGATTGAAAACAATGTTTTTGTTTGAGTTTGACCAATTCGTAAAAAAATCAAACAAAAAACTAATTAAGACATGAGTGTCCGTCAACCTTAAACAATAATCTTTGTCAATTTTATTTTTCAGTCTTTATGATGGTCGATACTTGATCTATCTCTTTCTGTTGCAACACCGGGCTCTACTGCTATAAATGCATTTTCAAGTAATTTTTAAAAACTTTTTGAATTTTAAAAATCCACCATTATACTAACATTGAAGTGTTTCTACAAGTCAAATAAGAGACATGGTGGAGTAATGGACAGTGGCTTAAATTGAGGAATCGGATACCTGAGTTCAAATCCCAGTCAAATCCATTACATTCACTTACATGCTAATACCCTTGGGAAAAGTGTGAATCATCTTCTCCCCCCAGCTATAGGTAAATAGCAGAACAGACTGGGTTCTATAACCTTGGATGGCAACTGGTCTACCACAGAAAGAAATGGCAACCTACTGTGGGAAAAATCTGCCTCGTCAGTCATCTATCAAAGGATATATGATCGCGTAAGCATGGCACATAACTGACTATATGTTGATCAAACAAAAATATGCAATTTGTTAAGTGAAAATATCTGTGATGAAAGACTTTTAAACACAAAGAAATGAAGGGAGAAAGAATGAATTCGTTTTTAAATTTTAAAACATTATACAGTTTATTGTGACAGAAAGCTATTGCATAATACAAATTCTCAGCAAATAAAATGAGAAAATCAGCAAACTGTGTTCTAGACTTGAAAAAGGACAACCTTGAATTCAAAACCATGTATGGTATTATGCTGCACTCAAATTTCACAATTGACCATCCAATAAAACCAGATGGCGTGGTTGATTTAAGGTTGCCCAGCCACAGAGTGCAGAAAAGAAGGACATAAGCTCACATCTACATCCAGTATAGCAAGTAAGAGAACAAGAATGTTGAAGAGATGGATGTACAAACAAAAGCCCCAGAGATTATCTGGGCAGTCTCTCAAACACTGGAAAGAATGTCAGGTAAGTATTTTAGACCTGGGGTATGGGATGAAAACAAGAGCTCCATACCACGGACAGGATTAGAGGAAATGATGAAATATTGGTGCGAAGATTCACGTCTCGTCTTATCATTTAATTGGCAACTCCCTTTCATTATGCACTAACCACTTATGCCTAGAGAAGAAAAACCATCTTCCTCTTAAATATTTGTTATGGTTCCAGGTACTTTCAAAGATGAAAATTGAAAAAACAAAAATATGTGAACTGAGCAATGGTGTAAGAAAACACACTATGTAGTGTCATGAAAGAGGTTTATGAAAAATCCATTCTCAAATAAATTATTAAAGCTGCTCTTAAAACCTTAAAAAAAAAAAAAAAATGCACAATTACATTATGTTGATCAAACAAAAATACATAATTTGTTAACTGAAAAAGATTTGTGATCAACTAGATTTTAAAACACAAAGAAATGAAAGGAGAAAGAATGATGAATTAATTTTTAAATCTGACACCTGTCGTTTTATTCTGTCAGGAATCAATTGCAAAATTCAAAGTCAATAGAATGAGAAAATCAGCAAACAGTTCTAGACTTGAAAAAGGCCAACCTTGAATTAAAAACCATGTATGGTATTATGCCAGACAAGCTACACTCAAATATCACAACTGAGCATCAAATAAAGACAGGTGCAGGGGTTTATTTAATGTTACTCAGCCACTGAGTGAAGAGCAGAAAGATGTAACCACATACCAGTATCCAGTAAGGCAGCTGATCTTGTCAGTCTCTCAATAATTGCAGAGAGAGAATGTTAGGCCAGTATGTTAGACTTGGGCTCCATATCAAGGGCAGGCTTAGAGAAAATTATGAAATTTTGCTTTGTAGATTCAAGTCTCGTGTTATCATTCAATTGGCAATCCCTATTCAATATGTACTAAACAATTATTATGCATAGAGAAGGAAAACACCTGGAAATCTATCTCATATCTTTCTGAAAATCCCATGACAATTTACAGACAAAAAAATCTGTCAAATTATCCTAGTTAATATAGGAAATACAATAGCAAAATTGGACTGTTAAGATTATTTGCTAAGTGAAATCATGAATTTTATTCTAAAAATGTGTAGTCTTTCTTACAGAAGTCGATTGGCTCCTTACACCAGGAAAATTGTAACTTTTTTTTAGCAAAACAAGTTTTATGTTCCTCTTGAAAGTGTTATAAATTCATCTTTATTGCATTTTATGACATAACCTATATTATATGACACTCTATTGAAACCAGTATGTTCATCTTGGTTTCTATACTTGCAATGTTTTAGCCATTGTACTCTCCACCCTTTTGCAACTATCTGTTGTACTTGGTAACATAGACTGTTTTCATTCCACTTTCCATGCTCAGTGGATATCTTGTATCATTTAACATAGAAAATGGAACTTGAACAGTCTACCCCATGTAGTTATGTCTCATCTCTATTGGAGCTGGGTGAAGTGAGTTGACAAGCCGGCTGTCATGCAGAGCGCTGCTGCTACTGCCGCCATAACCTTGTCACCATAACAGACCGGCTATCACACAAGGGACTATTACCACTACAGTCGCCACCTTCACCACCACCACTCAACATGTCCGCTTGATGCTGCTGTAATAAAACTGTCAGTCGAGAGAGTGGAGTCGAGTCAGTCAGCCAGTTCATCTTGGTTTCTATACTTGCAATGTTTTAGCCATTGTAACCTACTTGTTTACATAGACTTCTCATTCCACTTTCAATGCCCAACAGATATCTTGAATCATTTAACACAGAAAATGGAACAGTCTGCCCCATCAACTTGGATTTTCCCTCTGCCATTGAGCACTCTACTGGCACAATTGTAAATATATTCTGGTGTTTCTTTTCATCGAATAGCAGTGGATTTTTCACTCTTCAATTCATGGCCACATTGACATTTTCTTATTCACCAGCTACTCTCATTATAATATCCTGTGTAACATACAAAACCCAATAAAATCAACACATTATTTAATTAGAAAAGCTTTTAATGGCATTTATGAATAATATATGTTAAGGACCATATTGTCTGAAGCCCAAATACTTTTTCCAATTAAAATTGAAGTTCTACAAGAATTAAATGAGTATAAATATTCATATCACTGCACAGAGCTGTATCAAAAGCCTTAAGAATGTGTGTTGAGTGTGAAATTAACTGTTATCATGATCAGTCATGTGTATAAGGAATTATTATGATAAATATATAACAAATCAATGTTCATTTTGCTCATGACTTTTATTTCTCTTTCACATTATTACAACCCACTTCTGCTCTATTTTGAGATTAGAATGACAAATAACCATTCCATAATGCCTATCTGATCATCTTTTTCAGCTGCAGGTTCACAATTATTTCTATATAGTTATGTCTCTATAATATGATCAATAACATTTTCATTGTAGTTGAAAGTAAAATTTATTTACAGTATTAATAACAATTATAGCTTTATCCTGTAAGCTAAATTGTAGAATCTATACAGAATTTGCATTCCTTGAAAATGTAAAACGATTAGTATAAAATGTTCAACACTTAATTAATGATTACCTTTGTATTAAAAAAGTCAACTCACAAAAATTAATACTTAGTCTAAAATTTAAATTATCATATTGTTTGGTTAATGGGGACCTCTAGCTGCAGAAAATCTGCACTGAATTGCAAAATAAAAAATGCAGTAAAACCAAGACATTTTTTTTTAATTAGAAACACTTTTAACTGCTTTCATGAATAACATATGAACACTATTGTCTTAAGAAAAAGAATTTTTTGGTGAATAATGAATCTTCAGAAGTAGTTTCTTTTACAAAAAATTATGATTATTTTTAAAGTTGGAAATCTTTTCAAATTCTGTATTAAATTGCAAGGCCAAGTGATATTGTTATTAAATTAAAACGATTTCAGTCAGTTATGTACCATGCATGATACACGCTTATGTGATCATGTCTTTCGATACATGACTGACAAGGCATATTTTTTTTTCTGCAGTAGGTTTCCATTTCTTTCTACGGTAGACCATTTGCCATCCAAGGATTTAGAACTTGTTATTAGTATGTAAGTGAATGTAATGGATCTGACTGGAGTTCAAACTCGGCTCTCAGATTCCTTAATCCAAGCCACTATCCATTACTCCACCATGCAGCTGTGGTAAGAAATATAAAGGAGAAATAGGCCCCTCCCCCTTAAGTTAAGACTGCAAGAACATTGTAAAGTGGTAACACAAGGGGAAACAAAAAAAAATCAATCTTAAATTGAAATGCTTATTACAATTCAACAGTCAACAGCTTTTTAAAAAGAATTTGAATTTTTGTTTTTGTCTAAACATTTCAATGTTTTACTAATAGGGGTGTCCATACATGACATTATCAGAAAATAATTGTAGTACCAATAATTTAAAATTTATTCATAACACTGTATTACCATTTTTTTTTTTTTTTTTTGTCTTAGGTCAATAAGTGTTATTTCTTAATTGTTTCTCTCTAGAAAGCAAAGGAAATGACTATTATTCCTTCCAAACTTTTATTTTGTGACCTGGATAGAGGGGAAAATAGAGCCATGAAATTTGCAATCCCAAGAATTTAGAGGGAAGCAACTGACCACTCAAGCTTCTTTTGTATGTTGAACCCTTTCAAATCTCAAGCTGGGAAGAATGCACCTACTAATGTATATCCAGAACTTCTGCCATCCATTGCTTCAGTGTCACACTGTACCCACTACTCCAAAGAAAGAGAGCAGAGTCGTTACAGAGGCACAAACAAGAAGAGAAATCTAAACTACCCCAACCAAAAAAAATGTCAATGACCTGATCAGAGATCTTGATCTCACAATGTCCAATGTTGACATTTTGATATGGAGACTCAAGCAGTGGCATTTGTTAGATGAAAATGTCAAAGTTGCAGGTCAGAGAAAATGTCGACAGTGTTTTCCAAAGCGTTTCACCTGTCAAGATAGGTTTTGGAATCGCCTGTAACCCTGGAGAGTGGTACCTCTTCATCAACAGTTCATCCAGGAGCCCCAAAGCTGTACTGCTTCAAAACAAGAACATGTATCTCTTCCCCTGGCTCACTCGGTGCAGCTCAAACAGGAATACAGCAATGTCAAGATCTTGCTAGATGCCTTGAAATATGAAGAGTACAATTGGGAGATTTCAAAATGGTGACCTTTCTGATGGGTCTCCAGGGTGCCTTTACAAAGTTTGTTATTTTGGGCTTTTGGACAGTGGGGGCACTGTGGCATACTAACAGAGGTGGTACTGGCCACAGCAGATTGAGTTTAATGTAGAGAACAACAACATCAAATGCGAGTCACTGTTGAACCCCACAAAAGTATTGTTTCATCCACTGCACTTAAAATAGGGCCTTATGAAAAAATTTGTCACATCTCTAGATAAGAAGTCAGCACCTTTCAAGTACCTTCACGACTACTTACATTTGAAGGATTTTCTCATAAAGAGAATTCTATTTAAAATATTTGATGGTGTCATTGACTTGTGACTGTTTTCCCTCTGCTTCATGAACCTGGTCTCCACATGTAGCAATCAGCACATTCCCAAATTATGACAGCAATCATTTCCCTATGTATGTGCTCTCTGGTCCACTCAGCCCTAACAACAAACGCATCCAGAGTCAACTTGCTGGCTCCCACTTTGCCCAACTCAATTACTACCCAAGTGATTAGCACTATCACTCTGCGGATCATTGGCAGAAGTCAGGCTTGTACCCTGTTGCTCATGGTTTGTGGCTGCCATTTCATAATGAACATCATTTCAGTCAATTTTGCAATACAAAAGTGATGACGTTGAAAAACTATTCATAATTATGAAATGAGAAAATTAATTTCAAATGGAAATGAAATTATAAAAATAATTAAATTGAACATTAGGTTTAAAATTAGAGGTTGCCTTTCAAATCGTTTAACAAAATATGAAACTATCACAAAAATAATAAACTGGACATGAATGAAATAAAAAATACTTTATGAAATAGGAGTTAAAAGTAAAAATAAGAGTTTAAAATTTTAAAAGTTTCAAAATAAGAGGAAGATAAAAAAAAAAGTTCAAATGAAAATTGAATAAAGAAGAAATAATTGATTTGTAGAAGCATTGGGTTTCATTGTGGTTGTTTATTCAGAATTGAAACTAAAAAAGAAATTCTTTCAAGTATGACTCTGGACACTGGAGCAGGACAAAAGTCAGTAGCAGCATAAGTGAAAGCAGGAAAACAGTGGCAACAACAGCAGCTACAGACAGTTGCTGCAGCTGGACCACTACAGAATGCATTGGCCACATTTTCATTGTGATTAACCCCACTTCCCCTTTGACCTTCAGCCATAATTCTTTAATTTATTACAAAATACATATTCATTCCAATCAGATTGTAATCAACCATCAACATTAATGTGTGTGCACTCATTTTCCTCCCCTACGTTTCTATGGGAACCAATAAATACAAAGATACATATGACACGTTCAGTGGAGGAGCGTATTCAACGTCTGATAATTTTGCAGATTTATGAACTTTAAGGTCTTAGCCAGTTTTGATCAACATTTCTTTTCATGGTTAGCTATAAGGAACTGTAAATGTAGGACAAATTTAAGTAAAATAATAACAATAATCATATTTATTACAGAAAATATAAAGTTTTATGGAAACATTGTTGACAATTATGTATTTAGTTACATAAATATTAGGTTGGTGCAAAAATAATGTCGGTTTTTGACGTTAAAAATACGTCAAAAACCGACATTATTTTTGCACCAACCTAATAAATAAAAATATTATAACTTTTGATGCTATATACGATTTGTTGTCAGGTATTTTTCATTTTCTTCTTTTTTATTGGCAGCATTTTAGAATACTTCAGCGACAATGTTAAGTTTCCTAAGTTGAAATGTTCCTAAGATGGGGATTTGGCTAGAAAGAAAGAAGGGAAGATAGAATGTTTAACGTCTTCTGCCAATACCTTATAAATAATAGTCTATTATTCTGTTTTGATTGTGCAGGAAAAAAAGACATACTGCTCAAGATGTAAGACCTCAAGTACTCCAATCTCTCAGAAAGCTGTGTAACAACTCAAACTCGGGTAGGGGTACTCTGTCCTGGGCCATCTAGTGAGAGGCTTTTTACACCACCAGCATTAACTTGTCTTGCTGTTCAACCTTCACCATACTTTGATTTATGTCCTTTAGAAGAGTAGGAATATTGAAGCAAGACTGTTGCTCTTTGTTTAAAACATGGAGAGAGTGGTTTGGTTTATTTAGTTTAGCAGCATATCAACTTCAAAGGGAGATTTTTATGCTGAGAAGATTTTTCGGATAGGTTCGTATGAACAGAGTATCTATTGTTTGTAAGTAATCATTTTGTAGATAAAGTTTCATTGGCATATTTTGTAAAGGGAGATTTTGTTGAGACTCAAATTTATTGCTGGTAATAATTTTTCCTCCAAAAATGTATTGCTGAAAATATTTTTTCCTTCAAAAATTGGTTACAGAACAATGTAGGTAAGCAGATTTAGTGAAGTTTTTTTTTTTTTTATATATTTTCCTGTAGAACCCAATTTCTTTAAGGAAATTCATATTACTTGGATCGAAATTTTCAAATAAATTCTTTAAGTTATCTGATTTGTAGAGTTTGTTTTGGGTTTGTTGGAAGATAAAGCAATGGTATATGGTTCATGGCATGTGACACATATTAGCAGTTCCTCATTTTTTAGTAGATGTTGATGGGTTATATATGTGTGTGTCCTATTCTTAGTCAAAAGGCCTAGAATCATAGCTGCACCGTTTTCCATTTTCTCCTTTGTTATTGGCAGCATTTTAAAATACTTTGGCAGCAATGTTAAGTTTCCTAAGTTGAAAGTTGAGGATTTGGCTAGAAAGAAAGAAGATAGAAGTGTTTAACATCATATAACTATTAGGTTGGTGCAAAAATATTATCGTTTTTTGACGTATTTTTTAACGTCAAAAAACAATATTTTTGCACCAACCTAATATTTCATTTTGAGTGCATAAAAAAAAAAAAAAAAAGATACTGCTCTATGTGTAAAAGCATCTATGTCAGAAAGCTATGTAACAACACAAACTCTGACAGAAGGACTCTCCTGGGCCATCGAGTGAGTTGTGCTAAACATCAGGCAGGACTGACAAGCGAGGGTGGGGTAAAAAAAGTTGGTGCATTTGATTTATTCAGAAATGTTCCTTTTTTGCCTGTTTAGTGAAAATGCCAGTCACATGAAGTTTTCATCAGAAAAGCATAGCCATTTGTATTTTGTGAGCCCAAGAAAAATATGCTTTCTTTTGGAAGAAGTTGAAGAGGATTGCAACTTTTTCAGAGTGCTTCACAGAAAACTCTCCAGAATGGTTTTTCATATCATGCACTACAGCAGAATTTTCTACAAATTCAGTATATATGCACAGATGGCTCAGAAAACTTCACTTATATGAAAACAGATTCACAAAATCCAAAATTATAGTTTTTCTCCTTTGTGTGTTTGACCAAATCTGGCATCTGTGTAAAAGCAGATTCACAAACATCACAAGAATAAGGTTTGTCTCCGCTGTGTATGTATATGCCTGACCAAATCTGACTTCCATGAAAATGCAGATCCACAAACTTCACAAGAATATGGTTTCCTTCCAGTGTGAGTATGCATATGTCGCACTAAAGTCATCTTGTGTGAAAATGCAGACCCACAAACACTGAAAAATCAGGTTTTCTTTAGTGTGTGTATGCATATGACTCACTAAACTCATCCAGTGTGTGAATTCATATGATTGAGCAAATCTCGCTTCCATGAAAATGCACATGCACAAACTTTACAAGAATAAGGTTTCTCTCCAGTGTGTGTACGAATATGTGAAATTAAATGTGAATTTTGTGAAAATGCAGATCCACAAACTTCACAAGAATATGGTTTCTCTCCAGTGTGTGTACGCATATGTTTGACCATATTTGACATGCGTGAAAATGCAGATCCACAAACTTCACAAGAATATGGTTTCTCTCCAGTGTGTCTACGCATATGTCTCACTAAAGTTGTCTTTTGTGAAAATGCAGATCCACAAATTTCACAAGAATATGGTTTCTCTCCAGTGTGTGTACGCATATGATTGATCAAGTCTGCCTTCCGTGAAAATACAGAACCACAAACTTCACAGGAATATGGTTTCTCTCCAGTGTGTGTACGCATATGTCTCACTAAAGTCATCTTGTGTGAAAATGCAGACCCACAAACTTCACAAGAATATGGCTTCTCTCCAGTGTGTGAATTCATATGATTGCTCAAATCTCTCTTCCATGAATATGCAGATCCACAAACTTCACAAGAATATGGTTTCTCTCCAGTGTGTGTACGGATATGTCTCACTAAAAGTGAGCTGTGTGAAAATGCAGATCCACAAACTTCACAAGAATATGGTTTCTCTCCGGTGTGTGTACGCATATGACTGACCATATTTGATTTGCGTGAAAATGCTGATCCACAAACTTCACAAGAATATGGTTTCTCTCCAGTGTGTGTGCGCATATGTTTGACCAAATCTGCCTTTTGTGAAAATGCAAATCCACAAACTTCACAAGAATAAGGTTTCTTTTTGATGTGTGTTTCCATCTGGCCTATTATGTTCGACTTCACAACAGTTTAGCAGCAGTCACATGAATATGGCATATCTTTCCTATTGATTCATACTTAAGACTAAATTTGTTTTTAGAGAGATAAACCACACATTTCGAAGTACATTATTTCTTACTAGGTAAATTTCATTATCATAGTTTTGATAACGAAAATATATGACTTTCACATGAACCATGTGGCATATATTTGTGTTTTCATGGAAAGTGAAATGTCCTTTCCTTCTCACTGCTGTTTTTGTACAGCCAAACCATCTGTGAAAAAAAAACAAAAAAAAAAACAAATGTATTAATAGGAGCAGTGAATAATATCTGAAAGAAGTTTATATTATGAGAGATACATTATTATTTCAATACTGCAACAGGAACAGCTGCCAGTGAAGATCAAACATTTTGTAGAGAAACAACATTGCTTCACCATCATGTTGTATTTTATGAAATGTATGCGATTAGAATCAGAACATTGTCAATTCAGAAACAATACGAATTAAGATCTTGAAAATACATTGACTTTTAACTTTTTTTTTTGACATTATCTTGGACTAATGTCACTGACAACATGATTATGTCCATAGTTGGCACCAACTGGTGTGAGATTATCTGCTGCAGAAAACTGCTGAATAAAAACATTTTCATCAGTGCCAAGGAGAAGAGATTCTTGTCAATATCATTGTCTATTTATTAAACAACTGAAAAAAAAAAAAACAAAAAAAAAAACAGTAATAATGAAATAATTTCTGCAATTAATATGCTCTGGTGCACTTGATTTAATTATGTATTATATAAAAAGATGTTTTTATTTAAGAATAGTGAAGTGTGGAAATTAATAAACCTTGAAAAATTGATGAAAACACTGATAGTGGCACATGAATGAGAGAAAAGTAATCTGAAGTGAAAAATAAGGCAAATGAAGATTATTTTACCAGCCTTTCAACCATGATGGGTCATTAATGCTGAAATGGTTGGTTGATAGGAAAATGAAGAAAGTACTTTACTTCTGTAAATATAGTAGATATTACCTATGTTCACAATATTTCAACCTTTGTACGCTCTGGGCTTCTTCAGAATATCTATATTTCTGAGATGAAGTGTTATAGCTATTTATACTATTTTCATTGTTCGGACCGTTATTATTGCCATATTCACAATGTTTTCACCATTGTATGCTTTGCCCTTCTTCAGATGATATATGTAGAAATTTCAAACCAAACCCCTTTAAGGAGGTAAATTGTTCTTATTCCATGGGCCATGCCTTTGAATAAAGTTTTGGATATCTCAGTATCAGTTAATTCCCTTTGGTAACTCAACTCCCAAAGTTTTTTGTTCACTTGACTAATAACTTAGTACATTTCAGCGAGCACAGTATTTTAAAAAGAATTTTGAAATCTTTCGTGCCTGCATAAATGTGCCGATTTTTCTAAGTACAGGCCTCCATACATGATATCATCAGAAAATAAGGGGAATAATTTATCAGGAATTATTCCACCATTTCTTCAGCACTTGTCTCATACATTGTCCTTCTTGTCAAAATGTTGAGAATCCACTTTAATAAATGAAGAGAATAAAATATGAAAGTGAATGAACAATTATCTTTCTTTGCTAACTTAGGTACCTCCACGAGATCGCTAAAAAAAGAGAGTATAGCATGATGAAAAAGACACCAAACTTGACGAAAACAAAATTTTATCGTCTAAATGTTTGTTATTATTAAGAGGAAAGATCAAAGTATTTTTGGGGTATTTTTTTTCCATTTTTTAATCATTCCTAGCACCGAAATTTTCGTTAAAAATCTATTTTTTTTGAGTCAGCAAAATTGACCATTTTTTTCATTTAAAAAAAAAAAAAAAAAATTGGAAATCTCACTTTGAAATTCTTTTAAATATCAATTATCATTTTTTCAAAACTTATTTTAAGAAAATCAGAAATTATGTTTATTTAAAATATTTTGAACCAAACTTAGCTTTTGTGCCAAATAGATGTAATTTGAAAATAAAACAAAGCAGGTCATAAACTTTCGTGTCTCTTGACAGGTGATGAATGACATATTTATGAATTCCATCAAGCTAATATGTTCTACGGAAGGAGAAAAGTGAAATAATTTACATTTAAGTGAACAAATTATTTACCTCGTTATTTTTAACGAAAACTTTCAGCGGTCTAATTTTTTTTTTTGTACTTAGCTTTCACCTTTACGTTTATGTTGCTTTATGGAAAATATATTATAAAGAAATTAAAATAAGATAGTTAAGAGTGACATTAAATTTCATATTTCCTAAGAAATGTATCTAATTAATTTGTAGGTACCTTTCTTATGAAATTTTATCAGAACTGTACATAAAATACTATAATCTTATGTACATTTATTACATTTTACTGTTATTTGTATTTGCATTCATTTTATTAATTTTGATATTTCATTTATGGAAAAATGTCATAACTGAAATTAATATAAAAATAAGATCATATAAATTTCATCAGATGATACTGATACTTGTAGGTACCCTTTTCAGTTGAAATTGAAAAATCAAATTAACTTCTCCACATGTGTTTCGCATAAGTAAAGGCTTTAATAGCGGAGAACAATGCTTAACTCAAATAACGCAACTTAATTATATTCTGTTTGGTCTTCCGTACTTTATAATTACAGCCCAGTTATAAGCACAAAATTACATTTCTTAATTACTGTGAATTTTCTGATTAGTCAAAATGATACAATTTACAACACGCTAAAAAAAAGATCTATCTCATAAGGACACTTAGGAAAGCCGATGGGGCTTTTAACTAATTTTATAATATTTTAACAACTTAAATGTAAAATCTATTATAATTAAAGAAATAACAAATAATTGTATTAAAAATTCATTTTTCATTGAAAAAAATTTTTTGCTTTCAGAAAATATTGTCCATATTCATAAAAACAACTAAAAGCAAATAAAAGCATTTGAAATTAAATAATATTTCAATCATCTGTGAATAGTTCCTGAAAGTTTCATTAACATCCGACAATTATTTCTATTTTTGCACGCTTTTTCAAATTAATGTGTGTCATACCAAAAAAACGTGCTAAAAATTGTCTATGTTATTTACTAGTTCCACTGATACAAATAGAAACAAGTGTTTTTTTTTTAATCAAAATTTAGAATGTTCTAAAAAGAAGGAAAATTTTTAAAAATAATTAAAACAAACTTTGGTCTTTCCTCTTAATAACATAAGCATTTAGACAATAAAATTTTGTTTTCGGCAAGGTTGGCGTCTTTTTCATCAAGCTATGCTCTTTTTTTTTTAGCGATTTCGTGGAGGTACCTATGCTAACTGTAACATTTTTATTCTAGTACTAACTGATGTATCTGGTAATTCCTGGGAAAGCGGATGTTATCCCCAGTTCCTGTTCTCATATCCTCTCTTTGGTTATCCGAAAGTAACAATTCAAATTAAAAGGGCTTTTGTGCATTCACAGAGACTACTGAATCACTGCCCCTAAGAGTTTTAGAGGAAATACCAATAAGTTATCAATATCAAAATTGTAAATTGACTAACATAATAACAGATAAATTGGTCACCTGAAAGTAACAATCTAAGTAGGAAGGGGCTTTTGTGTAGTTTGCAGAGAATATAGCTCTTAGGAGGGATAGTATTAAAATAAATTTATAACAGATGCACAAATAGACTGACATATAATAGTTTCACAATAGATCCAATAAGTTGTGTGTTGTGTCTAAGATCATGAAGTGCAAGAGCCTCAAAGGAACCCTTACGGCTAATAGTCACCTCATCCTAGATGATCAATTTGCAGTTACTGAGGAGTTTGCCTTTTATAGACCTTTAATTAATGTTGCATATTTTCCACAGCTAATTTTTTTCTTTCCACAGATGGTTTATTGCACAAAAGTGTCAAACAGGTAGTTATTTCACAGACAACAGACAACAACAAAAACAATGTTTTTTTAGGGTAGGTTAAAATGTGGGCTTAGGTAAATTTTCCATTTGAAATAAACTAATGTTATTTTGTGTTTAAATGACCAAATGGATCAAGCCAAAGTTTTTGTATTTAATAAATTCAAAACTGGTGAACAAATAAATCATGGAGATTTTCTGACGTGTTGATTTATTAATGGTGGACTGATTATTTCACTGCTAATGTTCTGTATATTTTGTCTTTTTTAAATAAGGGCTATGATTATAGTATATATTTTTTTTTATTTTGATCTAAATGTAGTCTTCCATGCATAAATAAACATTTATTTACTTTAAGTTTTTAAGTAAAGATTACTTTTACAAAACCCAGTTAATCCATAAATTTTCTAAATTATGTTATCTTGGATAAATACTGAATTTTTGAGATATTTTTGAATTTGTTGTTTCCACTTTTTGTCTATGATGGTGGTTTGATTTAACATTTCAAATAATTAACGCCATTCAGAAATTCATGAAATAAAAACTATCTTATGAAATTAATTAATTGAAGTATGACTCACGCTAAACAGATAAATTAAAAATATCTAGTAAGATATGAATTAAAAAAAATAAAACTTAATTTAAAATGTTGAACAGATGATTTGCAAATCCTGTTAAGATGTCTACCTGGTAAAAGATGAAGGGGTTGCTTGCAGACAAAAGATGAACATTTTAGGAGTTTTTTTTTTCACTGTAAGTGGAGACAATTCTTAAAATACGTGACTTTTTAAGAAGGATGTCATGTATGAAAATCCTAACACTACCTAGTTAGTTTGTTTGAGTTTTATGGCATATCAACCACTGTGGGTTATTTAATGCCAAATCCAGTTTATATGAATTTTAAATGCCTATTTTGTATGGAATAAAAAACATATAGCTGGCAACATTATTGTTTCAAAAACGTATAGCTGGCAACATTACTCTTTTACAAAAAACGTATAGCTAGCAACATTACTTTCTTACAAAAAAACGTATAGCTGGCAACATTATTGTTTCAAAAACTTAGAGCTGGCAACATTATTTTTCCGAAAACATTATCTGAGGCCTTGCTGTTGGATGTAGTTTATCGACGTACCCAGGACATGGATGTAGTTTATCATCATACCCAGTACCTGAGTAAAACTTGGAAAACTAGGAGTTCACTATTTGCCCATAGCTGGGACCCTAACAGGTGCTACCACCCTGGGTCAAGGTAGACCTGGGAACCCCAGCAATTAAGAGGTGGTTCCACGCTCCTCAAAACCTCCTGATCAGAGGCCTTGCTGTTGGATGCAATTTAACATCATACCCAGGACGCCTCATTGGGGGTCTTACCTCTCTACAGAGGTGCAGTCGGCGTATTCTAAAGCCCCAGCCGACAGGGTGGAGGTTATGTGCTGTATGTATTTAATTAATTTATGTAGTATAATCTGAGAAATACTTTCATTAGTTTTGTAACTGAGTTTTCTTGGTCCTGCTTGATTTTTATTTTTTGTTTTGTAAATATTTTTACTGAAATAAGAAAAAAAGAAAGAAAAAAAAAGCCAAATGATTGTGCTGCTCCAAAATGCAAAGGAAATTTATAATTCCCAATACATTAAAACAAAATCATGAAGTGGACTCAACAATTAAAAGATATATTGAATTGTGCGGATGAAAACCTCATCATCATTTTTTTAATAATTGGGATGAAGTGACAGTGCTGGGAGCAAAATTTAAATATTTATATATTTAACATAGATGAGGAGATTAATGAATGCAGAGAAATTGTTGCCATTATATTATACACAGCAGATTGTTATGCAGTTTTTAAGAAAATTAAACAGTTTCAAGAATTTAGTATCTAGAAGTGATAATGAGGACAAAACACCTGAAATAAACGCCTATTTTCTAAGGATTAATAAAGGTTCTCTGCTATATAGAGGTATACTACTACAAATATTGTTCTTGAAAATTATATAGTTATCTGGAAACTGACAAAAAATTTTTTCTCTTCATTTAGTAAATCAAAGGAAATTAGCCATGCACATAAGCATGAATGTTTGGCAGATAATGATCATCTTTTTCATGTGGACTCTTGTGGTGAGGGCTACAGTAGTGAAAAATTAGAAAGAATGCTTGTCTAGAGCTTTTCAAATGTTCTTTTGAATAATTTTTGGTTGTAGGGAAAAATCAAAATATTACTAGAAACAAGTTAACCAAAAAAAAAGAAAGAAAAGAAAAAAATCTTCAAACCATCAGGCTGTTATAAAAGCTACAGTTTTTTTATCTATAAGGCAAGTCCACTCAGACCCTTCCTTGAAGGTTCTCAAAATGAAGACATGGTGCCTTTTTTTAACAAAAGAGCTTAAATCCATCCTGGTTAATTTGCTTTCATGATTCATGAATAGAAATGTAATCAAGGCCAACAGGACACCCTTACAATTGCTCAAAAAAATAATGTGCTGAACAAAGAGCTTCATTTACCATCGAAAGAGGTTGACACTGGCTTTGTCACCAAACGATGTTATCAAATTCATTGATATCTTCCTGGCAACCAACTGCCTGGCATACAGTTAAAGAAAGAATGTCTAACATTGTATCTCTACAACTGCAAAGTCTGCTGGAAAAATGTCCAATGAATTATGTGGCAGTAAGTCATATAAGATTTTTTGATCATTATTAGTGAACAGAGCGCGATATTAAAATTTGAAAAGCTTGCTTCAGCTGCTTCTGAAAGCCAAATGGTATACTGCTCAGCAATGTCACCTATTTCTTGCTGAATATAAAAGATTACTCACTGAGACAACCCAAGAAAATAAACCAGAGTTCCTAGAGTTTAACTACAGAACTAGCTCCTGTTAAGTATTTCTAGAAAATGTTTTAAAAGGCTAAGTAGAATACACAAATCTGTAGAAATTACTGAAAAACCTTTCCACATTGTCACATGGGCAAGGAGCAGTTGAAAGAGGATACTCTATAAACAAGGAAATTTTTGGTATAAATCCTGAAAGAGAAGAGACTGATTTCTCTAAGGTTCATTGTTGGATGACCCATTAAAAATAATACCGAAATTCCTTATTGGAAATCTTCACAAATGATGTATGTTGGTTATTTGAAGGAGGAAAAGAAAAAGAAAAAAAGTGACTGCAAAGAGACAAAAAATAATGGCCAGCATCAAAGTATTGCAGGAAAAGGCAGAGGCAATGGCAGAGAAGTTTGAAAAAAAAAAAAAAAAAAAAAAAATTAAAAGATTATACACTTCTTGCAAAATACAATGCCTACTGCAAAAAAGTATTGCAGAAAAAAATAAAGTGACCATTCTAGATACCACTTTGAATTAAAAGAAGAAAGATTACCAAAGTTTAAGTAGACTAAGAACAGGATTCTTTCTAGAGCTTCATGTGTAGCACTTTATTTTCAGTAAATTCAAGTCAAATTTTCACTCTTAGGGTTCTGTGTGTGTGTTTTTTAAATCTGGTTATTTGTTAAAAACAAATCTTGACTTCAGTTCATTTATGCCAATGCAGCTGTAGGGATACTTGTAAACCCATTATTATTCTGTCTATTAAATCAGGTTGTCTTTAACTGAACCCAAGATATTTCATCAAATACTATTTTTCAATCTAAAAACATAAATCATTTAAGTAAACAAAAAAGTTGTTTTAAGCTAATGCCCATCATCAATTAGTTTCAAATAAGTTATTCCAGTAAAATCAATGTTATTCAGCTTTTGTCTGCTTTTCAATTTTTGTCCTCCATTTGTTTTTTAACGAGGGACCAGAAAAATGTTATCCATTAAAAAATTTGCTATGAGAAAAAAAAAAAAAAAAAAAAAATATTTGTAAACAAATTTAACAATTTAAATATAAAAATAATTTTTACAGTTGTGTTATTATTTTGTCCATTTCTCAACTTTTGTGGTCTTACCACCCCTCTGCTTGTTTTAAGAAATATTTTTAGCAGAAATATCTTCAGTAAATAATAAATTAGACAACTTGCAGTTCTTGTTTTAATCAAGTAAAAATAGTTTTGACGGATTAGTTTTTACTTAAATTACATTGTACACTAACACTAGAAGCCCTAAGTTAGAGTAAAGCAAAGATAAGTTGAAAACAAAAGTAAACATTTTGAATTAAAACCTTTTTTTTTGTACTTATCCTGTAACAAAAATTTGGAATGAAAATATTCTATAAAAGTTTCATGCTTACATTTACAACTAATTCACCTAACATTTTCAGTCAAAACTGACTATTTTATAATATTCCTTAAATGAGTCATTTTGTAAACAAAAAAAAGAAAAGTAAATGAACAATTATTTGTATTCATATCCTTCAGACATGAGTTTTGGTTACTATAAAAAAATTTAAACTGAAATACGAAATCCAAGGGAAATAATCTTTTATATTCAGCCTGAAATTTGAAACATGTTTTTACATAAATATCCACTTTTTTGAATGTATAATTATCAAACACAAGTTGTTTTTAAAATAATCGAGAGTATGTTTGTTAACTGTAATAATAATAAAAAAAAAATGTGTGTTAATTTGATATGAAATAGATTAAGTTTAAAATAGATTTTTTATTTCATTTAAACAGTTGAGTAAACTTAAAAAAAACACTATCCACTTGACTTGAACACTAAAAAAAATTAATAGAAAATTTTAAATATTTAAATTATTCAAATTCAAAATTTAAAAAAAATAAATCCAATTTTGATAAAAATTAATCGAAAAAATGTTTACCTTAAGAAAATAATGTCCAGCGTTTGATTTTTAAGAGTACCACCAAAAAAATGCTTATTTTTTCTGACAGGAAAATAAAAAAGTCACTACCACCCACTTTCTTTTCTATTTTTTTTTTTTTTTTTTTTTTTAAATATTTGACAAAAATTAGGGAATTATCCGAGTCAAACGAAATTTTCAGTACTTATTCACGAATTAAGTTTTTAAACTGGCATTGTGTCACATCTTGGCTTGTGGGGATGTTGGTAAAAGAAAGCGAGTGTTGCTCTAAAAAAAAAAAAAGTGTGTGTGGGGGGGAGTAATGAATAAACAAAATAGTAAATATACATCAAAGAACTACACGAACAAGGAAAACACTTTTCAAACAGAAACTATAACAAATTGAAACAAATTCAGTCACAAAGTGACGCATGATGTCTTAGAATTTCAGAGTGAATAGTAGGGAATTGATAATTAAATTTAGCATTACTACCTTTTTCCACGTTTCCGTAGCTGGAGAATGTTGCTTCCAGATTCAGCAGGAACTAAGGAAAGAGACCACGTGCTAAAACAGGCTCGCAGAATTTACCGTTGAAAATCACATGGATTGTAGTTTGTAATTATTTATCACATATATTATTAAGGTCCTAAGGAATTGGAATATATGTGATAAAAATGTCTGTTTTTTATTTTTTTATTTTACGGAACATTTAAAAACTGTTTCATAATTGTAAACCGAAAAAGTTACTACCACTATGCGGCTACAAAAAAATAAACTGGATTTTTTTGTAAAATTAGTAATGTTTAACTTAAGTTTACCTTAGAATTGATGAAAATAAATGACGTTTATTCATTAACAAAATAAAACTAAAAATGTTTATCATACCATTATTAAAAAAAAAACAAAAAAAAAACACACACACACAAATACGGAGCACCAGCAGTGAAATAATCAAGACATTGGTATTTATTTATGTTTTAAAAACATTACATATATAACTTTAAGGAAATCTTTTATTACGTACGATTTTATGCAATTTTTTAGTAGAATGAATAATTTTGTTTTTGAAATAAGAAATAGTTTCTCTTTTTTTAATTAAATATTTAAGTTTAATAAATTTCATTAATTTTATTTTCATAAAATCATACTTATAAAACCCAGGTTGTGTGTGCGTGTGTGTCTGTACGTTTATATATTGGATCGGATTTCCAACACTTTTCAATCGATTTCAACAAAACTTCACAAGACTACATAAAATTACCTTGCGGTGGTTCTAACAGCGCCAAAAATTGGAAAAACAATTGTTTTTGCACGAAATCAATTTGAAAACATGATTAAGAGACATCGCGAGAATGAAAGGGGGATAACTCATATCGAGTTATACTTATTATAAAACCCAGGTTGTTTGTGTGTGTGTTCGTTTATATATGGGATCGGATTTCCGACATTTTTCAACCGATTTCAACAAAACCTCACTTTTTTTTTTAGCAGGTAGTGTTTCTTATTGTCTTGCACACTTTTTTCTTTATTTTTACATTCAGAATGCTTTTAAAATTCCATTTACAAGACAATTGTTTATAATAAAATTCTATTCAATCGGTAGACTCATAACGATAGAAAACAATGTTTTTGTTTGAGTTTGACCAATTCGTAAAAAAAATAAAATAAATAAAAACTAATTAAGACATGCGTGTCCGTCAACCTTAAACAATAATCGTTGTCAATTTTATTTTTTAGTCTTTATGATGGTTGATACTTGATCTCTTACTGTTACATCCCCGGGCAACGTCGGGCTCCACTGCTAGATTTTATCGTTAAAACGTATTAATATGAGGAAAGGATTTAAATTTTTTTTTTTTTTTTTAATTTTTTTTTACTCCGTTTTAGGATTTTGAAATTTTGGTTGAAAATATTTTTTTTACATCAGCGGACACGTAATAGCTTATAGTCGCAATAGATTTTTTTAAACGCTATTTCTTTTTTCAGCTGAAAAACACGTTAATTTGGAAAATCTTGCAAAAATAAAAATAATTGCCAGATTTTAATGAAACTTTCAGAACTTATTCAAAAATTAATGAAATTATTTTTGAAATGATTGTATTTTAGAAAGACATATTAAATTTTTTTTTACATCTGTTACACCCCCGCATAATTTTATGAAAAATTGAAAACTCAATATTAATTAAATTAATTGATTAAATGCAGAAGAATTTGAATTTAAATCATCGATTTTTTTTTTTTTTATGAAACAAAGGAGCAAATTTTAGCTCTGAATTGTAAAATACAAAATTCAATAAAACCAAGGCATTATTGAATTAAAAAAAAGCTTTTAATGGCTTTTATGAATAATACATATTAAGAGCTGGGAAATCTGTCCCGGGCTTTCCCGAATCCAAGGGTTGAGGTTAAAAAGATTGCGACAAAACGCGAGTAAAAAACAGCAACATTAGAGCGGACAAAACTCTCTCTTTTAGGCGCGTACGAATAAAGAAAAAAACTCCTGCTCGGTGAGTAACAATAAAAGAAGAAATTATTTATTTACAACATATACAGAAAAGAAAGGGATAAAGACAATTAGGAATGAGAGAAAGGGAAAAGAGAAAATGTCCTTTAAGGGAAGAGAAAATGTTCATAACAGAAAAAAAGGCTTGATCAAAATATTTCTCTGAGCGCCTAAAAATTTCTTTAAGCGAGTAGAATTTTGTTAAGGTTTAGAAACACTCACAGTTCTTGTAGAGTATGGAAGATTATTGCTAGATATAGGAATCTTGCAGTTAAGTGAGTTCATAAGTCGATGATAGAAATCCAGTGGGGTCGTCAGATGGAGTGGTGAAGGGATGCAGCTTTGAATTGGTCTTGAATTGCGGGCTGACGTTCGTTCTTGACGGCCCTTTAGTAGGTAGTTCTTCTTTGGTTGAAAGTGGTTCTGAAGTTGACTGGAGCTCCCTCTTGTTGACCTTACAGGCGGCGGGCCAAATTCTCACTGTCAAATAGGCAAAGATTCTCCAAATTTATGGAGATTTCGTAGGCTCGGAAGAATCGGGGATATTCCCTCCAAAATTGTTGAACAAATTTACTGGCCCTTTCATTGGTCAGAAAATATATTCTCATCTCTGATAAGAATCAGGGCCCTGGGAGCCGGTTTTGAAGGTACTGAAAACAGGTTGAAGTGAAGAAGCTGTGAGGTTTCTCCCAGAATTTATGGCACCGTGGAAAGAATACTGGTGGTGGAATTCCTTTTTATAGTTTCCAGCTCTCTCCTTAGTCAGAAAATATATTCTTATTTCTGATAAGGATCAAGGCTTTGGGGGCCAGTTTTGAAAGTAAAAAGAGGTCGGAGTGAGGATAGAAAAATAGCGAGAATGTGAACTTGCAAAATATTGTTCTCAAATTAAATTCCAACATAAGGACATTTTGTCTGAAGCCAAAATATTTTTTCCATGAAAAATGAATTTTTAGAAGAATTATTTTTTTTTCAATTTTAAATACAAAATGTGATAAAGTTAAGTTTGAATACGTGCAACTCTTGTAATGTTCCTATTAAAAGATCTATTTTTACAGATCTTAAACTTGAAAGCTAATTACAATCAGCAAAGCGTTTCTATTTTTACTAATTTTTTAATATGCCAAAAAATATATTAAAAATGTTTCCGGCAAAACTAGTGCTGTGCTATTAATGTCAATAGAAAACGATTAACCTGAGCGCTACAAAATAAAGACATTTTTATTTCCTTTTCTTTTTACAACACAAGAACTTGCGAAAATATCTGATAACAAAAATGAACCGTTCGTGTTTTGGTTTTCTTTAAAGTCTCTGCGTGTCAGAAAAATATTAGCAGCCGCGTGGCGTTAAAAATATTAGCAGCCGCGTAGCGTTAAAAGCATTATCGCTAAGTTGAGAATTGTAATTAGATATTGTTCATTCAGCGGCGAGACTGTAGAGGACCGTGTGAGTTTGTGTGTTGTTGTATTAGGAACACGTGCTGTTTATTCCTGCTAGAAGGTCCATCTACAAGAACAATGCGGACTCAAGTTGAGTCCAACCGAAGATATATTTGTTGACATATATATATCGGTCTTGTTTGTTTTTATATGCATTAAACGACAAAATTTACAAGTGACAAAGACATCAACATCTGTGTTTGTGTGTGAACGTAAAGAGTTTGTATTTTGGTGAATGTTCGTGTGTACGTGTGTGTGTGTTTCATTGCGTTTTCCCACAAGTGGACGAAAACGCAGATCTTTGCGAGAGATCATTTTTAAATGTGTCCGCTGAATTGTAAAGTAGAAAGAGAACGAGGAAAGAAATCGCCCAGTATTTGTAGTGTAGGGAGAGCGTGCCCCAGTGAAATATTTGGACAATTAAGTAGGAGTTAACTCCGACAAGACACAGTTGCATGGAGCGGGCGGCTGGTGAGACAGAGTTTTGTTCATCTTGCCGGACAAGTAAATTGTTCTGAAGCGTTTTGAAAATATTCCCATTTTTAAAAAAAAATGTTCCGATGGGATCACGGACACGCGCGTTAGCTCCACAAATTTCTTACGAAGCGACCACGTATTTTTTTGTACACCCGACTGGTCAAAAAATGAGGTCGGGTGTTTTTTGTTTTTTTTTTTTTAGAAAGCGCGCATAGGCGTTTTTTTATTTATTTATTAAGAATTGCGCCAAAGTTTATCCGATTTTTGTCGAACTTTCCTTGACGGAAAACTGCATCATTTCCTATAAATACTCCCCTTTCCCTGTCTGTGATTAGTCTGTTAATCATTGTGATACACAATTTCTGAGCTTGGTAAGCCGGTGAATATGTTTACCTGATTTAGTTTATCTGGTAGGATGATCTTTTTCGCATGTTGATGAGACTTTATCTTCGTGTATATTATATATTATATACTTCGTGTTCATTTTCTGTAGGCTGGTCAGATATATTTCGCAATGTAGGCTGGCTTGAGTCCGTCAATGGAGTCAAAGTCCCTTTTGTTTTTTGTTTCGATTATGAAAAAATTATCTGATCGTTGTAATACTTTGTAAGGTCCGTCATAATTAATCGTGTCCCGAGCGCAAAACAAACTCACTAATATTTATGTTAGGAGGTAGATCTTACACGTTGGAATGTACACACGTCGGTGTAAAGCAAAGTTTTGCCATGTGTTGTCTTAAGAGAGACACATAATTTGAAGCTGAATTGGCATTTTGGTTATGTTGTGTGAAAAATTCACCAGTTAGCCGTAAGGCTGTACCATATACCATCTCTGCTGCAGTGTATTTAATGTCTTCTTTAATCGTGGACCGGAGTCCAAGAAGAACTATCGACAAATATTCACTCCATTTGGCTGGGTCCGGTTGAGTAGCAAGTACAGTTTTTAGTTGATGGTTGATAATATGCTGTCGTTTTGATGTGGGTAGTTCCCAACGTTTTCAGAAACTCTTGAAAGAAAGCTGATTGAAATTCTTGGACTCTGGTATTCCCAATACAATCACAACTGACAAACTTCGAAACCCAGGGTTCAATGAACATTATTGCTATATTTTCTGCAGAAATAACCTTGATTGCATGAGCCGAAGGCCAGCGAGTGAATCTGTCGATCACGGTCAAGATATATGTGCGCTTTGGATATAGGTAATGGCCATACAATATCAATGTGCACATCAGAGAAACGACCATCGGGAGTTGAAAATACACCATGATTGCTTTTTGTAAGCTTATGGTCTTTCGTTTTCTGACAGGGAATACAATGTTGAGTCCAAGTGTGAATATCAGTGTTCATTGAAGGCCAGAAGAATCTGTCAGAAATTAGTTTTTGTGAAGCTCGTTTGCCAGGATGCGAGATGTGAAAATGATTGAAGATTCTTTTTCCTGAATGAATAAGGCACATAAAGACAAGGATAATTTTCAGAATTGTCACAGAATATTTTCTTGTCACTAAATGGAATAGGATATTCTGTTAAAGTTACTGAGGTATGCTCAGAGATATCTTTCATTAGATTCAGGGGTTCGTCGATGTGAATGTTTGATACACGCGAAATTGCATCGGCAACTATGTTGTCGTTTCCGGAAAAGTAACGAATGTCCGTTCAAGAAAATAGATGTAGTCCAAATGACGAATTTCCCTGGGTGAATATTTGTCACTTTTCGTATTAAATGACAAAGTCAGAGAGAAAGTCCATTAGACTTGGCACGTGGAACTAGAACAGTCTACCCCAGTGAGCGACATTCCAACCACCTGCAGAAGGCCGGAGCATACAACGTCCGAGACGGGACGATAGTCCGAACAATGTCAATAGTGTACATAATACCTCATCTCAGAAATATAAACAGATACTGAGAAAGTCAGAGGTTTGTGATCGGTGATGATGAAATCTCGACTTTCTAAAAAATGATGAAAATGTCTGATGGGGAGATAAATAGCCAAAAGTTCGTGTACAAAAATACTGTATCTTTTTCCAGTATTTTTTTTTTTTAGTTTCATGGAGAAAAAGGAAATAGATGTGACTTTTTAACGATTGCTGTAATACAGCTCCAACGACAGAATCAGATGCATCTGTTGACAAAATCAGTTTGAAGAGGGGGGTCATTGATAATATTGTTTAATTTTATGTAATTTGTAATTGTTTAGCGATGTTGAAAACTTGTACTTTTTTTTTTCATTAAATTTTATGTCCTTGTCCTTCGACTTGAGGATGTCTTAATTCCGTCAGTATGTCTGAATAATTCGGGACAAAACGTTTGTATTAGGTTGGTGCAAAAATAATATCGTTTTTTGACGTTAAAAAATACGTCAAAAACGCTATTTTTGCACCAACCTAATAATATTAGGTTGGTGCAAAAATAATGACGTAATAATGTCGTCTTTTGACGTATTTCTAACATAAAAAAACGACATTATTACGTCATTATTTTTGCACCAACCTAATAATAAACGATACCGACAAATCTCAATTGTTTTTTGTTTGTTTTTTTTTTTTTAAGTAGGAACTGGGAAATTTTTGATAGCCTCTATTTTGGATGGCAGAAGAGTGATACCCGTTTCATTAATTATATGTCCTAAAAATTCGATTGCGGGCACACTGAAAATGCATTTCGAGCAATGATTTTTAAACCAAAGTAATCGAGGCGCCTGAATGTCTCTTGTACATGTATAAGGTCCCTTGGGTGAGCTACTTGCTATCAGTATGTCGTCAATGTACGCAGAGACGAATGGAAGACCACGAAGGATTTCGTCTATAAATCTTTGAAAAGTCTGCAAAATTTCGTAGACCAAAAGTCTGGACGGACTGCAGATCAGCGATGGAAATTTGATGATATGCTCTAAGTCGAGTCGAAAAAATATTGACACTCTGGATAAGGAAGAAGAAAAATCGTGGATGTGCGGAATAGGATACCTGTCAGGTACAGTAGCAGCATTCAGCGTTCTGTAGTCCCCACGATGTCGCCAGTTATTATTTGTCATTTTAGAAACCATGTGAAGAGTGGCTGACCATGGATTGTTGGACGGACGAATAATGCCAAGGTCCAGCATGTTTTGGATTCCACTTCTGCAATTTTTAGTTTGTCTGGATTTAGACGACGCGGTTTCGAGTGCACTTATTGATCGCTATGTGTAACGTGATGTTTGATTTTACTATTATAACAAATTGGTTTAATCAGATTTGGAAATTTTTAAAACCATATCCAAGTACGTTAAATCACACGTAGACAAGCCAGAACGAATTCCTATTGTTTTGCTGCTTCTGATGCTTCCCACAACAGATGTGTTTGTGTTGTTATCAATCAAACGGCGGTTCTTTCAGTCCATCGAAAGACTGAAGTGTAAAGAAAATCATATGTGAAAAAAAAAAAAAAAATCAGAATGATGTCATTCCTAAAATTGAGCCTGTCACTAAATCAAAATATTGATTTGCAGAATTTTGAAACTACACAGGATAAAAAATGTTTTTAGTAATTAACTTTTAAAACAATTTAGTATACTACTTTGGGTCTTATTTTTATTATATGTAAAAAAATTGTTAAAGATCTCTGTATAAATACCAGTTTTTTTTTTTTTTTTTAAATACGTTTTACAGTTAAATTATTATTTCTTTTTTAAAGGCGTTTTAGGCACAAGCGGTGAAATTGTTTGAAAAGTTTCGGATTTAAATTTTTTTTTTAATACTTGGAGAGGGCTTTTTTATTTTTTAAAAAAATATATATATTTTGGCCATTGAGAAACAAGTTTGCTGGTCAATGTCAAATTATCGCTGGTGCTGATAGCACAGTCAATTTTTCAATTAGTAATTTGGAGGCAGAGGGGAAGATCAGTGAGGAGAACAACAGACAGGAGACAAGGATGCCTTGCACCTGATCGTTGAGTTGATCTCTTCGATCCAAGCTTTGCCTCATGCCACATGGGTGTTTGATTTTGAACATAAGGTTTGCAAGGATCGAATCGTGGACAGGAATCATTGTACTGGTTGGTCCGTGTAGAGTGAAGTCACAAGCAAAAGCAAAAAAATTAAATAAAAAGAAATATTTTTCAATGTTCTTTGTACAGATTTTGATATTAAAAAGTAGTTTTCCCTGTAGAAAATAGCGAACGTTTCCATTTTAAAAATTCAGCGAGACAATTCGGTTGGTTTAGATTAGTCTAAACAAGGCTTATATCAAAGGTTTTGTTGAGACGCCTTTTTTTTTTCACTATTTTTTTTTTTAACACAATGATATTCTACATTTCCTTATAAGAAAAGATGAAATAGAACGGGGTGCCAATATTGTCAGGCCCTTTTCTCAGTTGTTTTTCTATTTTTTTCTTTTTTAAAATTTTTCTTTTACTTATACGAAATGATGCATGTAAGGAAAGCAAATTAAAAAAAAAAAAGAAAAAGAAAATTATACATATATTCATAGCAATGCTGTTGATTGTTCGTAAATCCAAATCTTGGTCTGAAAGAGAATGGGGTGGGGATATTGCTACGCCCACTTCTACCTTTTTGTCATATTTTTTCTTTTTTTTAAAATTATTTTTCTCATATCAAATGATACATGTTTAGAAAGCAAATTCAAAGAAAATGAAACATTTCTACATATAGCAATGCTGTTGATTATTCGGAAATCCAAATCTTGGTCTGAAAGAGAATGGGGTGGGGATATTGCTACGGCCTTTTCTACCTTTTTTTAAAAATTATTTCTCTCATATCAAATGATACATGTTTAGAAAGAAAATTCAAAGAAAATACAACATTTCTACATATAGCAATGCTGTTGATTATTCGGAAAACCAAATCTTGGTCTGAAAGAGAATGGGGTGGGGATATTGCTACGCCCTTTTCTACTTTTTTTAAAATTATTTCTCTCATATCAAATGATACATGTTTAGAAAGCAAATTCAAAGAAAATAAAACATTTCTACATATAGCAATGCTGTTGATTATTCGGAAATCCAAATATTGGTCTGAAAGAGAATGGGGTGGGGATATTGCTACGGCCTTTTCTACATTTTTTTTAAAATTATTTCTCTCATATCAAATGATACATGTTTAGAAAGCAAATTCAAAGAAAATACAACATTTCTACATATAGCAATGCTGTTGATTATTCGGAAATCCAAATCTTGGTTTGAAAGAGAATGGGGTGGGGATATTGCTACGGCCTTTTCTACCTTTTTTTTAATATTATTTCTCTCATATCAAATGATACATGTTTAGAAAGCAAATTCAAAGAAAATAAAACATTTCTACATATAGCAATGTTGTTGATTATTCGGAAATCCAAATCTTTGTCTGAAAGAGAACGGGGTGTGGATATTGCTACGGCCTTTTCTACCTTTTTTTTAATATTATTTCTCTCATATCAAATGATACATGTTTAGAAAGCAAATTCAAAGAAAATAAAACATTTCTACATATAGCAATGTTGTAGATTATTCGGAAATCCAAATCTTTGTCTGAAAGAGAACGGGGTGTGGATATTGCTACGGCCTTTTCTACCTTTTTTTTAATATTATTTCTCTCATATCAAATGATACATGTTTAGAAAGCAAATTCAAAGAAAATAAAACATTTCTACATATAGCAATGTTGTTGATTATTCGGAAATCCAAATCTTTGTCTGAAAGAGAACGGGGTGTGGATATTGCTACGGCCTTTTCTACCTTTTTTTTAATATTATTTCTCTCATATCAAATGATACATGTTTAGAAAGCAAATTCAAAGAAAATAAAACATTTCTACATATAGCAATGCTGTTGATTATTCGGAAATCCAAATCTTGGTCTGAAAGAGAATGGGGTGGGGATATTGCTAGGCCCATTTCTACCTTTTTGTCATATTTTTTCTTTTTTTTTTAAATTATTTCTCTCATATCAAATGATACATGTTTAGAAAGCAAATTCAAAGAAAATAAAACATTTCTACATATAGCAATGCTGTTGATTATTCGGAAATCCAAATCTTGGTCTGAAAGAGAATGGGGTGGGGATATTGCTACGGCCTTTTCTACCTTTTTTTTAAAATTATTTCTCTCATATCAAATGATACATGTTTAGAAAGCAAATTAAAGAAAATAAAACATTTCTACATATAGGAATGCTGTTGATTATTCGGAAATCCAAATCTTGGTCTGAAAGAGAATGGGGTGGGGATATTGCTACGGCCATTTCTACCTTTTTGTCATATTTTTTCTTTTTTTTTAAATTATTTCTCTCATATCAAATGATACATGTTTAGAAAGCAAATTCAAAGAAAATAAAACATTTCTACATATAGCAATGCTGTTGATTATTCGGAAATCCAAATCTTGGTCTGAAAGAGAATGGGGTGGGGATATTGCTACGGCCTTTTCTACCTTTTTTTTAAAATTATTTCTCTCATATCAAATGATACATGTTTAGAAAGCAAATTAAAGAAAATAAAACATTTCTACATATAGCAATGCTGTTGATTATTCGGAAATCCAAATCTTGGTCTGAAAGAGAATGGGGTGGGGATATTGCTACGGCCATTTCTACCTTTTTGTCATATTTTTTCTTTTTTTTTAAATTATTTCTCTCATATCAAATGATACATGTTTAGAAAGCAAATTCAAAGAAAATAAAACATTTCTACATATAGCAATGCTGTTGATTATTCGGAAATCCAAATCTTGGTCTGAAAGAGAATGGGGTGGGGATATTGCTACGGCCTTTTCTACCTTTTTGTCATATTTTTTCTTTTTTTTTAAATTATTTCTCTCATATCAAATGATACATGTTTAGAAAGCAAATTCAAAGAAAATAAAACATTTCTACATATAGCAATGCTGTTGATTATTCGGAAATCCAAATCTTGGTCTGAAAGAGAATGGGGTGGGGATATTGCTACGGCCTTTCTACCTTTTTTTTAAAATTATTTCTCTCATATCAAATGATACATGTTTAGAAAGCAAATTAAAGAAAATAAAACATTTCTACATATAGCAATGCTGTTGATTATACGGAAATCCAAATCTTGGTCTGAAAGAGAATGGGGTGGGGATATTGCTACGCCCTTTTCTACATTTTTTTAAAATTATTTCTCTCATATCAAATGATACATGTTTAGAAAGCAAATTCAAAGAAAATAAAACATTTCTACATATAGCAATGATGCTGATTATTCGGAAATCCAAATCTTGGTCTGAAAGAGAATGGGGTGGGGATATTGCTACGCCCATTTCTACCTTTTTGTCATATTTTTTCTTTTTTTTTAAATTATTTCTCTCATATCAAATGATACATGTTTAGAAAGCAAATTCAAAGAAAATACAACATTTCTACATATAGCAATGCTGTTGATTATTCGGAAATCCAAATCTTGGTCTGAAAGAGAATGGGGTGGGGATATTGCTACGGCCTTTTCTACCTTTTTTTTTAAATTATTTCTCTCATATCAAATGATACATGTTTAGAAAGCAAATTCAAAGAAAATACAACATTTCTACATATAGCAATGCTGTTGATTATTCGGAAATCCAAATCTGGGTCTGAAAGAGAATGGGGTGGGGATATTGCTACGGCCATTTCTACCTTTTTGTCATATTTTTTCTTTTTTTTTAAATTATTTCTCTCATATCAAATGATACATGTTTAGAAAGCAAATTCAAAGAAAATACAACATTTCTACATATAGCAATGCTGTTGATTATTCGGAAATCCAAATCTTGGTCTGAAAGAGAATGGGGTGGGGATATTGCTACGGCCTTTTCTACATTTTTTTTAAAATTATTTCTCTCATATCAAATGATACATGTTTAGAAAGCAAATTCAAAGAAAATACAACATTTCTACATATAGCAATGCTGTTGATTATTCGGAAATCCAAATCTTGGTTTGAAAGAGAATGGGGTGGGGATATTGCTACGCCCATTTCTACCTTTTTGTCATATTTTTTCTTTTTTTTTAAATTATTTCTCTCATATCAAATGATACATGTTTAGAAAGCAAATTCAAAGAAAATACAACATTTCTACATATAGCAATGCTGTTGATTATTCGGAAATCCAAATCTTGGTCTGAAAGAGAATGGGGTGGGGATATTGCTACGCCCATTTCTACCTTTTTTTTAAAATTATTTCTCTCATATCAAATGATACATGTTTAGAAAGCAAATTCAAAGAAAATAAAACATTTCTACATATAGCAATGCTGTTGATTATTCGGAAATCCAAATCTTGGTCTGAAAGAGAATGGGGTGGGGATATTGCTACGCCCATTTCTACCTTTTTGTCGTATTTTTTCTTTTTTTTAAAATTATTTCTCTCATATCAAATGATACATGTTTAGAAAGCAAATTCAAAGAAAATAAAACATTTCTACATATAGCAATGCTGTTGATTATTCGGAAATCCAAATCTTGGTCTGAAAGAGAATGGGGTGGGGATATTGCTACGGCCTTTTCTACCTTTTTTTAAAATTATTTCTCTCATATCAAATGATACATGTTTAGAAAGCAAATTCAAAGAAAATAAAACATTTCTACATATAGCAATGCTGTTGATTATTCGGAAATCCAAATATTGGTCTGAAAGAGAATGGGGTGGGGATATTGCTACGGCCTTTTCTACATTTTTTTTAAAATTATTTCTCTCATATCAAATGATACATGTTTAGAAAGCAAATTCAAAGAAAATACAACATTTCTACATATAGCAATGCTGTTGATTATTCGGAAATCCAAATCTTGGTTTGAAAGAGAATGGGGTGGGGATATTGCTACGCCCATTTCTACCTTTTTGTCATATTTTTTCTTTTTTTTTAAATTATTTCTCTCATATCAAATGATACATGTTTAGAAAGCAAATTCAAAGAAAATACAACATTTCTACATATAGCAATGCTGTTGATTATTCGGAAATCCAAATCTTGGTCTGAAAGAGAATGGGGTGGGGATATTGCTACGCCCATTTCTACCTTTTTTTTAAAATTATTTCTCTCATATCAAATGATACATGTTTAGAAAGCAAATTCAAAGAAAATAAAACATTTCTACATATAGCAATGCTGTTGATTATTCGGAAATCCAAATCTTGGTCTGAAAGAGAATGGGGTGGGGATATTGCTACGCACTTTTCTACCCTTTTTTTTAAATTATTTCTCTCATATCAAATGATACATGTTTAGAAAGCAAATTCAAAGAAAATAAAACATTTCTACATATAGCAATGCTGTTGATTATTCGGAAATCCAAATCTTGGTCTGAAAGAGAATGGGGTGGGGATATTGCTACGGCCTTTTCTACCTTTTTTTAAAATTATTTCTCTCATATCAAATGATACATGTTTAGAAAGCAAATTCAAAGAAAATAAAACATTTCTACATATAGCAATGCTGTTGATTATTCGGAAATCCAAATCTTGGTCTGAAAGAGAATCGGGTGGGGATATTGCTACGGCCTTTTCTACATTTTTTTAAAAATTATTTCTCTCATATCAAATGATACATGTTTAGAAAGCAAATTCAAAGAAAATAAAACATTTCTACATATAGCAAAGCTGTTGATTATTCGGAAATCCAAATCTTGGTCTGAAAGAGAATGGGGTGGGGATATTGCTACGCCCATTTCTACCTTTTTTTTAAAATTATTTCTCTCATATCAAATGATACATGTTTAGAAAGCAAATTCAAAGAAAATAAAACATTTCTACATATAGGAATGCTGTTGATTATTCGGAAATCCAAATCTTGGTCTGAAAGAGAATGGGGTGGGGATATTGCTACGCCCATTTCTACCTTTTTGTCGTATTTTTTCTTTTTTTTAAAATTATTTCTCTCATATCAAATGATACATGTTTAGAAAGCAAATTCAAAGAAAATAAAACATTTCTACATATAGCAATGCTGTTGATTATTCGGAAATCCAAATCTTGGTCTGAAAGAGAATGGGGTGGGGATATTGCTACGCACTTTTCTACCCTTTTTTTTAAATTATTTCTCTCATATCAAATGATACATGTTTAGAAAGCAAATTCAAAGAAAATAAAACATTTCTACATATAGCAATGCTGTTGATTATTCGGAAATCCAAATCTTGGTCTGAAAGAGAATGGGGTGGGGATATTGCTACGGCCTTTTCTACCTTTTTTTAAAATTATTTCTCTCATATCAAATGATACATGTTTAGAAAGCAAATTCAAAGAAAATAAAACATTTCTACATATAGCAATGCTGTTGATTATTCGGAAATCCAAATCTTGGTCTGAAAGAGAATCGGGTGGGGATATTGCTACGGCCTTTTCTACATTTTTTTAAAAATTATTTCTCTCATATCAAATGATACATGTTTAGAAAGCAAATTCAAAGAAAATAAAACATTTCTACATATAGCAAAGCTGTTGATTATTCGGAAATCCAAATCTTGGTCTGAAAGAGAATGGGGTGGGGATATTGCTACGCCCATTTCTACCTTTTTTTTAAAATTATTTCTCTCATATCAAATGATACATGTTTAGAAAGCAAATTCAAAGAAAATAAAACATTTCTACATATAGCAATGCTGTTGATTATTCGGAAATCCAAATCTTGGTCTGAAAGAGAATGGGGTGGGGATATTGCTACGCACTTTTCTACCATTTTTAAAATTATTTCTCTCATATCAAATGATACATGTTTAGAAAGCAAATTCAAAGAAAATACAACATTTCTACATATAGCAATGCTGTTGATTATACGGAAATCCAAATCTGGGTCTGAAAGAGAATGGGGTGGGGATATTGCTACGCCCATTTCTACCTTTTTGTCATATATTTTCTTTTTTTTAAAATTATTTCTCTCATATCAAATGATACATGTTTAGAAAGCAAATTCAAAGAAAATAAAACATTTCTACATATAGCAATGATGTTGATTATTCGGAAATCCAAATCTTGGTCTGAAAGAGAATGGGGTGGGGATATTGCTACGCCCATTTCTACCTTTTTGTCATATTTTTTCTTTTTTTAAAATTATTTCTCTCATATCAAATGATACATGTTTAGAAAGCAAATTCAAAGAAAATAAAACATTTCTACATGTAGCAATGCTGTTGATCATTCGGAAATCCAAATCTTGGTCTGAAAGAGAATGGGGTGGGGATATTGCTACGCACTTTTCTGCCCTTTTTTTAAAATTATTTCTCTCATATCAAATGATACATGTTTAGAAAGCAAATTCAAAGAAAATAAAACATTTCTACATATAGCAATGCTGTTGATTATTCGGAAATCCAAATCTTGGTCTGAAAGAGAATGGGGTGGGGATATTGCTACGGCCATTTCTACCTTTTTGTCATATTTTTTCTTTTTTTTTAAATTATTTCTCTCATATCAAATGATACATGTTTAGAAAGCAAATTCAAAGAAAATAAAACATTTCTACATATAGCAATGCTGTTGATTATTCGGAAATCCAAATCTTGGTCTGAAAGAGAATGGGGTGGGGATATTGCTACGGCCTTTTCTACCTTTTTTTAAAATTATTTCTCTCATATCAAATGATACATGTTTAGAAAGCAAATTCAAAGAAAATAAAACATTTCTACATGTAGCAATGCTGTTGATTATTCGGAAATCCAAATCTTGGTCTGAAAGAGAATGGGGTGGGGATATTGCTACGCACTTTTCTGCCCTTTTTTTAAAATTATTTCTCTCATATCAAATGATACATGTTTAGAAAGCAAATTCAAAGAAAATAAAACATTTCTACATATAGCAATGCTGTTGATTATTCGGAAATCCAAATCTTGGTCTGAAAGAGAATGGGGTGGGGATATTGCTACGGCCTTTTCTACCTTTTTTTAAAATTATTTCTCTCATATCAAATGATACATGTTTAGAAAGCAAATTCAAAGAAAATAAAACATTTCTACATATAGCAATGCTGTTGATTATTCGGAAATCCAAATCTGGGTCTGAAAGAGAATGGGGTGGGGATATTGCTACGCCCATTTCTACCTTTTTGTCATATTTTTTCTTTTTTTTAAAATTATTTCTCTCATATCAAATGATACATGTTTAGAAAGCAAATTCAAAGAAAATAAAACATTTCTACATATAGCAATGCTGTTGATTATTCGGAAATCCAAATCTTGGTCTGAAAGAGAAAGGGGTGGGGATATTGCTACGCCCATTTCTACCTTTTTTTTAAAATTATTTCTCACATATCAAATGATACATGTTTAGAAAGCAAATTCAAAGAAAATACAACATTTCTACATATAGCAATGCTGTTTATTATACGGAAATCCAAATCTGGGTCTGAAAGAGAATGGGGTGGGGATATTGCTACGGCTTTTTCTACCTTTTTTTTAAAATTATTTCTCTCATATCAAATGATACATGTTTAGAAAGCAAATTCAAAGAAAATACAACATTTCTACACATAGCAATGCTGTTGATTATACGGAAATCCAAATCTGGGTCTGAAAGAGAATGGGGTGGGGATATTGCTCCGCCCATTTCTACCTTTTTGTCACATTTTTTCTTTTTTTTAAAATTATTTCTCTCATATCAAATGATACATGTTTAGAAAGCAAATTCAAAGAAAATAAAACATTTCTACATATAGCAATGCTGTTGATTATACGGAAATCCAAATCTGGGTCTGAAAGAGAATGGGGTGGGGATATTGCTACGCCCATTTCTACCTTTTTGTCATATTTTTTCTTTTTTTTAAAATTATTTCTCTCATATCAAATGATACATGTTTAGAAAGCAAATTCAAAGAAAATAAAACATTTCTACATATAGCAATGCTATTGATTATTCGGAAATCCAAATCTTGGTCTGAAAGAGAATGGGGTGGGGATATTGCTACGGCTTTTTCTACCTTTTTTTTAAAATTATTTCTCTCATATCAAATGATACATGTTTAGAAAGCAAATTCAAAGAAAATACAACATTTCTACATATAGCAATGCTGTTGATTATTCGGAAAGCCAAATCTTGGTCTGAAAGAGAATGGGGTGGGGATATTGCTACGGCCATTTCTACCTTTTTTTTTAAATTATTTCTCTCATATCAAATGATACATGTTTAGAAAGCAAATTCAAAGAAAATACAACATTTCTTCATATAGCAATGCTGTTGATTATTCGGAAATCCAAATCTTGGTCTGAAAGAGAATGGGGTGGGGATATTGCTACGCCCTTTTCTACTTTTTTTTAAAATTATTTCTCTCATATCAAATGATACATGTTTAGAAAGCAAATTCAAAGAAAATAAAACATTTCTACATATAGCAATGCTGTTGATTATTCGGAAATCCAAATCTTGGTCTGAAAGAGAATGGGGTGGGGATATTGCTACGGCCTTTTCTACCTTTTTTTAAAAATTATTTCTCTCATATCAAATGATACATGTTTAGAAAGCAAATTCAAAGAAAATAAAACATTTCTACATATAGCAATGCTGTTGATTATTCGGAAATCCAAATCTTGGTCTGAAAGAGAATGGGGTGGGGATATTGCTACGCCCTTTTCTACTTTTTTTTAAAATTATTTCTCTCATATCAAATGATACATGTTTAGAAAGCAAATTCAAAGAAAATAAAACATTTCTACATATAGCAATGCTGTTGATTATTCGGAAATCCAAATCTTGGTCTGAAAGAGAATGGGGTGGGGATATTGCTACGGCCTTTTCTACCTTTTTTTTTTAAATTATTTCTCTCATATCAAATGATACATGTTTAGAAAGCAAATTCAAAGAAAATACAACATTTCTACATATAGCAATGCTGTTGATTATACGGAAATCCAAATCTGGGTCTGAAAGAGAATGGGGTGGGGATATTGCTACGGCCTTTTCTACCTTTTTTTTAAAATTATTTCTCTCATATCAAATGATACATGTTTAGAAAGCAAATTCAAAGAAAATAAAACATTTCTACATATAGGAATGCTGTTGATTATTCGGAAATCCAAATCTTGGTCTGAAAGAGAATGGGGTGGGGATATCCCTACGCCCATTTCTACCTTTTTTTTTAAATTATTTCTCTCATATCAAATGATACATGTTTAGAACGCAAATTCAAAGAAAATAAAACATTTCTACATATAGCAATGCTGTTGATTATTCGGAAATCCAAATCTTGGTCTGAAAGAGAATGATGTGGGGTATTGCTACGCCCTTTTCTACCTTGTTTTTCAAATTATTTCTCTCATATCAAATGATACATGTTTAGAAAGCAAATTCAAAGAAAATAAAACATTTCTACATATAGCAATGCTGTTGATTATTCGGAAATCCAAATCTTGGTCTGAAAGAGAATGGGGTGGGGATATTGCTACGCTCTTTTCTACATTTTTTTAAAAAATTATTTCTCTCATATCAAATGATACATATTTAGAAAGCAAATTCAAAGAAAATAAAACATTTCTACATATAGCAATGCTGTTGATTATTCGGAAATCCAAATCTTGGTCTGAAAGAGAATGGGGTGGGGATATTGCTACGCTCTTTTCTACATTTTTTTAAAAATTATTTCTCTCATATGAAATGATACATATTTAGAAAGCAAATTCAAAGAAAATAAAACATTTCTACATATAGCAATGCTGTTGATTATTCGGAAATCCAAATCTTGGTCTGAAAGAGAATGGGGTGGGGATATTGCTACGCTCTTTTCTACCTTTTTTCAAAAATTATTTCTCTCATATCAAATGATACATGTTTAGAAAGCAAATTCAAAGAAAATAAAACATTTCTACATATAGCAATGCTGTTGATTATTCGGAAATCCAAATCTTGTTCTGAAAGAGAATGGGTTGGGGATATAGCTACGGCCTTTTCTACCTTTTTTTTAAATTATTTCTCTCATATCAAATGATACATGTTTAGAAAGCAAATTCAAAGAAAATAAAACATTTCTACATATAGCAATGCTGTTGATTATTCGGAAATCCAAATCTTGGTCTGAAAGAGAATGGGGTGGGGATATTGCTACGCTCTTTTCTACCTTTTTTCAAAAATTATTTCTCTCATATCAAATGATACATGTTTAGAAAGCAAATTCAAAGAAAATAAAACATTTCTACATATAGCAATGCTGTTGATTATTCGGAAATCCAAATCTTGTTCTGAAAGAGAATGGGTTGGGGATATAGCTACGGCCTTTTCTAGCTTTTTTTTAAATTATTTCTCTCATATCAAATGATACATGTTTAGAAAGCAAATTCAAAGAAAATAAAACATTTCTACATATAGCAATGCTGTTGATTATTCGGAAATCCAAATCTTGGTCTGAAAGAGAATGGGGTGGGGATATTGCTACGCTCTTTTCTACATTTTTTTAAAAATTATTTCTCTCATATCAAATAATACATATTTAGAAAGCAAATTCAAAGAAAATACAACATTTCTACATATAGCAATGCTGTTGATTATTCGGAAATCCAAATCTTGGTCTGAAAGAGAATGGGGTGGGGATATTGCTACGCCCATTTCTACCTTTTTTTTTAAATTATTTCTCTCATATCAAATGATACATGTTTAGAAAGCAAATTCAAAGAAAATAAAACATTTCTACATATAGCAATGCTTTTGATTATTCGGAAATCCAAATCTTGGTCTGAAAGAGAATGGGGTGGGGATATTGCTACGCCCATTTCTACCTTTTTTTTAAAATTATTTCTCTCATATCAAATGATACATGTTTAGAAAGCAAATTCAAAGAAAATAAAACATTTCTACATATAGGAATGCTGTTGATTATTCGGAAATCCAAATCTTGGTCTGAAAGAGAATGGGTCGGGGATATTGCTACGCCCATTTCTACCTTTTTGTCATATTTTTTCTTTTTTTTAAAATTATTTCTCTCATATCAAATGATACATGTTTAGAAAGCAAATTCAAAGAAAATAAAACATTTCTACATATAGCAATGCTGTTGATTATTCGGAAATCCAAATCTTGGTCTGAAAGAGAATGGGGTGGGGATATTGCTACGCCCATTTCTACCTTTTTGTCGTATTTTTTCTTTTTTTTAAAATTATTTCTCTCATATCAAATGATACATGTTTAGAAAGCAAATTCAAAGAAAATAAAACATTTCTACATATAGCAATGCTGTTGATTATTCGGAAATCCAAATCTTGGTCTGAAAGAGAATGGGGTGGGGATATTGCTACGGCCTTTTCTACCTTTTTTTAAAATTATTTCTCTCATATCAAATGATACATGTTTAGAAAGCAAATTCAAAGAAAATAAAACATTTCTACATATAGCAATGCTGTTGATTATTCGGAAATCCAAATATTGGTCTGAAAGAGAATGGGGTGGGGATATTGCTACGGCCTTTTCTACATTTTTTTTAAAATTATTTCTCTCATATCAAATGATACATGTTTAGAAAGCAAATTCAAAGAAAATACAACATTTCTACATATAGCAATGCTGTTGATTATTCGGAAATCCAAATCTTGGTTTGAAAGAGAATGGGGTGGGGATATTGCTACGCCCATTTCTACCTTTTTGTCATATTTTTTCTTTTTTTTTAAATTATTTCTCTCATATCAAATGATACATGTTTAGAAAGCAAATTCAAAGAAAATACAACATTTCTACATATAGCAATGCTGTTGATTATTCGGAAATCCAAATCTTGGTCTGAAAGAGAATGGGGTGGGGATATTGCTACGCCCATTTCTACCTTTTTGTTAAAATTATTTCTCTCATATCAAATGATACATGTTTAGAAAGCAAATTCAAAGAAAATAAAACATTTCTACATATAGCAATGCTGTTGATTATTCGGAAATCCAAATCTTGGTCTGAAAGAGAATGGGGTGGGGATATTGCTACGCCCATTTCTACCTTTTTGTCGTATTTTTTCTTTTTTTTAAAATTATTTCTCTCATATCAAATGATACATGTTTAGAAAGCAAATTCAAAGAAAATAAAACATTTCTACATATAGCAATGCTGTTGATTATTCGGAAATCCAAATCTTGGTCTGAAAGAGAATGGGGTGGGGATATTGCTACGCACTTTTCTACCATTTTTAAAATTATTTCTCTCATATCAAATGATACATGTTTAGAAAGCAAATTCAAAGAAAATACAACATTTCTACATATAGCAATGCTGTTGATTATACGGAAATCCAAATCTGGGTCTGAAAGAGAATGGGGTGGGGATATTGCGACGCACTTTTCTGCCCTTTTTTTAATATTATTTCTCTCATATCAAATGATACATGTTTAGAAAGCAAATTCAAAGAAAATAAAACATTTCTACATATAGCAATGCTGTTGATTATTCGGAAATCCAAATCTTGGTCTGAAAGAGAATGGGGTGGGGATATTGCTACGGCCATTTCTACCTTTTTGTCATATTTTTTCTTTTTTTTTAAATTATTTCTCTCATATCAAATGATACATGTTTAGAAAGCAAATTCAAAGAAAATAAAACATTTCTACATATAGCAATGCTGTTGATTATTCGGAAATCCAAATCTTGGTCTGAAAGAGAATGGGGTGGGGATATTGCTACGCCCTTTTCTACTTTTTTTAAAAATTATTTCTCTCATATCAAATGATACATGTTTAGAAAGCAAATTCAAAGAAAATAAAACATTTCTACATATAGCAATGCTGTTGATTATTCGGAAATCCAAATCTTGGTCTGAAAGAGAATGGGGTGGGGATATTGCTACGGCCTTTTCTACCTTTTTTTAAAATTATTTCTCTCATATCAAATGATACATGTTTAGAAAGCAAATTCAAAGAAAATAAAACATTTCTACATGTAGCAATGCTGTTGATTATTCGGAAATCCAAATCTTGGTCTGAAAGAGAATGGGGTGGGGATATTGCTACGCACTTTTCTGCCCTTTTTTTAAAATTATTTCTCTCATATCAAATGATACATGTTTAGAAAGCAAATTCAAAGAAAATAAAACATTTCTACATATAGCAATGCTGTTGATTATTCGGAAATCCCAATCTTGGTCTGAAAGAGAATGGGGTGGGGATATTGCTACGGCCTTTTCTACCTTTTTTTAAAATTATTTCTCTCATATCAAATGATACATGTTTAGAAAGCAAATTCAAAGAAAATAAAACATTTCTACATATAGCAATGCTGTTGATTATTCGGAAATCCAAATCTTGGTCTGAAAGAGAATGGGGTGGGGATATTGCTACGCACTTTTCTACCCTTTTTTTTAAATTATTTCTCTCATATCAAATGATACATGTTTAGAAAGCAAATTCAAAGAAAATAAAACATTTCTACATATAGCAATGCTGTTGATTATTCGGAAATCCAAATCTTGGTCTGAAAGAGAAAGGGGTGGGGATATTGCTACGCACTTTTCTACCTTTTTTTTAAAATTATTTCTCTCATATCAAATGATACATGTTTAGAAAGCAAATTCAAAGAAAATAAAACATTTCTACATATAGCAATGCTGTTGATTATTCGGAAATCCAAATCTGGGTCTGAAAGAGAATGGGGTGGGGATATTGCTACGCCCATTTCTACCTTTTTGTCATATTTTTTCTTTTTTTTAAAATTATTTCTCTCATATCAAATGATACATGTTTAGAAAGCAAATTCAAAGAAAATAAAACATTTCTACATATAGCAATGCTGTTGATTATTCGGAAATCCAAATCTTGGTCTGAAAGAGAAAGGGGTGGGGATATTGCTACGCCCATTTCTACCTTTTTTTTAAAATTATTTCTCACATATCAAATGATACATGTTTAGAAAGCAAATTCAAAGAAAATACAACATTTCTACATATAGCAATGCTGTTGATTATACGGAAATCCAAATCTGGGTCTGAAAGAGAATGGGGTGGGGATATTGCTACGGCCTTTTCTACCTTTTTTTTAAAATTATTTCTCTCATATCAAATGATACATGTTTAGAAAGCAAATTCAAAGAAAATAAAACATTTCTACATATAGCAATGCTGTTGATTATTCGGAAATCCAAATCTTGGTCTGAAAGAGAATGGGGTGGGGATATTGCTACGCCCATTTCTACCTTTTTTTTAAAATTATTTCTCTCATATCAAATGATACATGTTTAGAAAGCAAATTCAAAGAAAATAAAACATTTCTACATATAGCAATGCTGTTGATTATTCGGAAATCCAAATCTTGGTCTGAAAGAGAATGGGGTGGGGATATTGCTACGGCTTTTTCTACCTTTTTTTTAAAATTATTTCTCTCATATCAAATGATACATGTTTAGAAAGCAAATTCAAAGAAAATACAACATTTCTACACATAGCAATGCTGTTGATTATACGGAAATCCAAATCTGGGTCTGAAAGAGAATGGGGTGGGGATATTGCTCCGCCCATTTCTACCTTTTTGTCACATTTTTTCTTTTTTTTAAAATTATTTCTCTCATATCAAATGATACATGTTTAGAAAGCAAATTCAAAGAAAATAAAACATTTCTACATATAGCAATGCTATTGATTATTCGGAAATCCAAATCTTGGTCTGAAAGAGAATGGGGTGGGGATATTGCTACGGCCTTTTCTACCTTTTTTTTAAAATTATTTCTCTCATATCAAATGATACATGTTTAGAAAGCAAATTCAAAGAAAATACAACATTTCTACATATAGCAATGCTGTTGATTATTCGGAAAGCCAAATCTTGGTCTGAAAGAGAATGGGGTGGGGATATTGCTACGGCCATTTCTACCTTTTTTTTTAAATTATTTCTCTCATATCAAATGATACATGTTTAGAAAGCAAATTCAAAGAAAATACAACATTTCTTCATATAGCAATGCTGTTGATTATTCGGAAATCCAAATCTTGGTCTGAAAGAGAATGGGGTGGGGATATTGCTACGCCCTTTTCTACTTTTTTTTAAAATTATTTCTCTCATATCAAATGATACATGTTTAGAAAGCAAATTCAAAGAAAATAAAACATTTCTACATATAGCAATGCTGTTGATTATTCGGAAATCCAAATCTTGGTCTGAAAGAGAATGGGGTGGGGATATTGCTACGGCCTTTTCTACCTTTTTTTAAAAATTATTTCTCTCATATCAAATGATACATGTTTAGAAAGCAAATTCAAAGAAAATAAAACATTTCTACATATAGCAATGCTGTTGATTATTCGGAAATCCAAATCTTGGTCTGAAAGAGAATGGGGTGGGGATATTGCTACGCCCTTTTCTACTTTTTTTAAAAATTATTTCTCTCATATCAAATGATACATGTTTAGAAAGCAAATTCAAAGAAAATAAAACATTTCTACATATAGCAATGCTGTTGATTATTCGGAAATCCAAATCTTGGTCTGAAAGAGAATGGGGTGGGGATATTGCTACGCCCATTTCTACCTTTTTTTTAAAATTATTTCTCTCATATCAAATGATACATGTTTAGAAAGCAAATTCAAAGAAAATAAAACATTTCTACATGTAGCAATGCTGTTGATTATTCGGAAATCCAAATCTTGGTCTGAAAGAGAATGGGGTGGGGATATTGCTACGGCCTTTTCTACCTTTTTTTTTTAAATTATTTCTCTCATATCAAATGATACATGTTTAGAAAGCAAATTCAAAGAAAATAAAACATTTCTACATATAGCAATGCTGTTGATTATTCGGAAATCCAAATCTTGGTCTGAAAGAGAATGGGGTGGGGATATTGCTATGGCCTTTTCTACCTTTTTTTAAAATTATTTCTCTCATATCAAATGATACATGTTTAGAAAGCAAATTCAAAGAAAATAAAACATTTCTACATATAGCAATGCTATTGATTATTCGGAAATCCAAATCTTGGTCTGAAAGAGAATGGGGTGGGGATATTGCTACGGCCTTTTCTACCTTTTTTTTAAAATTATTTCTCTCATATCAAATGATACATGTTTAGAAAGCAAATTCAAAGAAAATACAACATTTCTACATATAGCAATGCTGTTGATTATTCGGAAAGCCAAATCTTGGTCTGAAAGAGAATGGGGTGGGGATATTGCTACGGCCATTTCTACCTTTTTTTTTAAATTATTTCTCTCATATCAAATGATACATGTTTAGAAAGCAAATTCAAAGAAAATAAAACATTTCTACATATAGCAATGCTGTTGATTATTCGGAAATCCAAATCTTGGTCTGAAAGAGAATGGGGTGGGGATATTGCTACGCCCATTTCTACCTTTTTGTCATATTTTTTCTTTTTTTTTAAATTATTTCTCTCATATCAAATGATACCTGTTTAGAAAGCAAATTCAAAGAAAATAAAACATTTCTACATATAGCAATGCTGTTGATTATTCGGAAATCCAAATCTTGGTCTGAAAGAGAATGGGGTGGGGATATTGCTACGGCCATTTCTACCTTTTTTTTAAAATTATTTCTCACATATCAAATGATACATGTTTAGAAAGCAAATTCAAAGAAAATACAACATTTCTACATATAGCAATGCTGTTGATTATTCGGAAATCCAAATCTTGGTCTGAAAGAGAATGAGGTGGGGATATTGCTACGCCCTTTTCTACCTTTTTGTCATATTTTTTCTTTTTTTTAAAATTATTTCTCTCATATCAAATGATACATGATTAGAAAGGAAATTCAAAGAAAATAAAACATTTCTCCATATAGCAATGCTGTTGATTATTCGGAAATCCAAATCTTCGTCTGAAAGAGAATGGGGTGGGGATATCCCTACGCCCATTTCTACCTTTTTTTTTAAATTATTTCTCTCATATCAAATGATACATGTTTAGAACGCAAATTCAAAGAAAATAAAACATTTCTACATATAGGAATGCTGTTGATTATTCGGAAATCCAAATCTTGGTCTGAAAGAGAATGGGGTGGGGATATTGCTACGCCCTTTTCTACTTTTTTTTAAAATTATTTCTCTCATATCAAATGATACATGTTTAGAAAGCAAATTCAAAGAAAATAAAACATTTCTACATATAGCAATGCTGTTGATTATTCGGAAATCCAAATCTTGGTCTGAAAGAGAATGGGGTTGGGATATTGCTACGCTCTTTTCTACATTTTTAAAAAATTATTTTTCTCATATCAAATGATACATATTTAGAAATCAAATTTAAAGAAAATAAAACATTTCTACATATAGCAATGCTGTTGATTATTCGGAAATCCAAATCTTGGTCTGAAAGAGAATGGGGTGGGGATATTCCTACGGCCTTTTCTACCTTTTTTTTAAATTATTTCTCTCATATCAAATGATACATGTTTCGAAAGCAAATTCAAAGAAAATACAACATTTCTACATATAGCAATGCTGTTGATTATTCGGAAATCCAAATCTTGGTCTTAAAGAGAAAGGGTTGGGGATATTGCTAAGCCCATTTCTACCTTTTTTTAAAAATTATTTCTCTCATATCAAATGATACATGTTTAGAAAGCAAATTCAAAGAAAATAAAACATTTCTACATATAGCAATGCTGTTGATTATTCGGAAATCTGAATCTTGGTCTGAAAGAGAATGGGGTGGGGATATTGCTACGCTCTTTTCTACATTTTTTAAAAAATTATTTCTCTCATATCAAATGATACATATTTAGAAAGCAAATTCAAAGAAAATAAAACATTTCTACATATAGGAATGCTGTTGATTATTCGGAAATCCAAATCTTGGTCTGAAAGAGAATGGGGTGGGGATATTGCTACGCCCTTTTCTACCTTTTTGTCATATTTTTTCTTTTTTTTAAAATTATTTCTCTCATATCAAATGATACATGTTTAGAAAGCAATTTCAAAGAAAATAAAATATTTCTACATATAGTAATGCTGTTGATTATTCGGAAATCCAAATCTTGGTCTGAAAGAGAATGGGCTGGGGATATTGCTACGGCCTTTTCTACATTTTTTTTGAAATTATTTCTCTCATATCAAATGATACATGTGTAGAAAGCAAATTCAAAGAAAATAAAACATTTCTACATATAGCAATGCTGTTGATTATTCGGAAATCCAAATCTTGGTCTGAAAGAGAATGGGGTGGGGATATTGCTACGCACTTTTCTACCTTTTTGTCATATTTTTTCTTTTTTTTTAAATTATTTCTCTCATATCAAATGATACATGTTTAGAAAGCAAATTCAAAGAAAATAAAATATTTCTACATATAGCAATGCTGTTGATTATTCGGAAATCCAAATCTTGGTCTGAAAGAGAATGGGGTGGGGATATTGCTACGCCCTTTTCTACCTTTTTGTCATATTTTTTCTTTTTTTTAAAATTATTTCTCTCATATCAAATGATACATGTTTAGAAAGGAAATTCAAAGAAAATAAAACATTTCTCCATATAGCAATGTTGTTGATTATTCGGAAATCCAAATCTTCGTCTGAAAGAGAATGGGGTGGGGATATCCCTACGCCCATTTCTACCTTTTTTTTTTAAATTATTCCTCTCATATCAAATGATACATGTTTAGAACGCAAATTCAAAGAAAATAAAACATTTCTACATATAGCAATGCTGTTGATTATTCGGAAATCCAAATCTTGTTCTGAAAGAGAATCATGTGGGGTATTGCTACGCCCTTTTCTACCTTTTTTTTCAAATTAATTCTCTCATATCAAATGATACATGTTTAGAACGCAAATTCAAAGAAAATAAAACATTTCTACATATAGCAATGCTGTTGATTATTCGGAAATCCAAATCTTGGTCTGAAAGAGAATGGGGTGGGGATATTGCTACGCCCATTTCTACCTTTTTGTCATACTTTTTCTTTTTTTTTAAATTTTTTCTCTCATACCAAATGATACATGTTGAGAAAGCAAATACAAATTAAATAATATAATTCTACATATAGCAATGCTGTTGATTATTCGGAAATCCAAATCTTGGTCTGAAAGAGAATGGGGTGGCGATATTGCTACGCCCATTTCTACCTTTTTTTCATATTTTTTTTTTTTTTTTTTAATTATTTCTCTCATATCAAATGATACATGTTGTGAAAGCAAATTCAAAGAAAATAAAACAATACTACTTATAGCAATTCTCTTGATTATTCGTAAAACCAAAATTTTACTTATAGCAATGCTGATGATCGTTCGGAAATACACAAAAAAAAACAAAAAAAAAACATGCGAATAGCAGAAGGACATCGTCGCCGCATGAAAGAGCGGGCCAGGAAGAGGGCTTTGTTTATCTCCGACCCGTTTAGTTTCGCTTGAAGACTTCTGGAAGACAAGAGGAGCAGCAGATTAGTATGCCCAAAAGACAGGGTGGATTCCTTTTTGAGCTCTTTCAAAGACCCAAGAAGGGATGAGGAATTAGGATTTAATGATCACCTGAGTTTAACCTAACCTCCCAGAAGTTGAGTTCGACACAAGGATGTCATTTCTGAGTTAAGTCAAACAGATAGTAATGGCGGCTAGATCAGCTTCGTCGCCAGGTCCGAGTGGCGTGCCTTACTCCGTATACAACCGTTGCCCCGGTCTTCTCATGAAGTTATGGAAGATCATTGAAGTAATTTGCTAGCGAGGTAAAGTTGCAGAACAATGACGGTACGCAGAAGGTATTTCGATCCCAAAAGAGAACGCAAGAAATATCGAGCAGTTTTGATGTATCTCTTTACTGAGTCCAGACGGCTATCAGGTTTTTTGCTAAAAAAATAGCTTTACAGATACAGCGGTACAAAAAGACGGAATCCCTGGTATGCCTGGCTGAGTTGAGCATATAAGAGTTTTGTCCCAATTAATAAGGGATGCAAGGAGGAATAAAGGGGACCTGGCTGTTGCGTGATTGAATTTGACCAATGCTTATGGGTCCATACCGCATAAACTCGTGGAAGAAGCTTTGATTAGACGTTATGTCCCAAGTAATATTCGCGACCTTATCCTGTATTACTATAATCAATTCCACCTAAGGGTTTCATCCGGCCTGGTATCTTCAGACTGGCATAGACTCGAGAGAGGAATTATTACAGGCTGTACATTGTCAGTCACGGTTTTTGCTCTCGCGATGAGTATGCTCGTGAAGTCCGCTGAGGTGGAATGCCGTGGCCCCGTTTCTGATACCGGAGTTAGGCAATCACCCATCCGTGCTTCCATGGACGATCTTAGTCACCACACATTCCGTTACAGGCTGTAGATGGTTGTTACGCATTTTAGAGAGGCTGATTGAGTGGGCAAGAATTAATTTCAAGCCAAACGAATGTAGATCAGTGGTAATAAAAAAAGGGCCGGGTGGTAAAATATTATTTCACAATAGAAGGGAGAGCCATCCCGACGTTGGCCGATAAGCCAGTTAAAAGTCTAGGGAAGTCTTTTTGTAATGCTCTGAAGGACACACCAGCTATCGAAGCTATACGCACTGATTTTCACACGTAGCTGGGGAAAATAGATAAATCCGGATTGCCAAGGCGTTTCAAAGTCTGGCTATACCATCACTGTGTGCTCCTACGAGCATTATGGCCACTCCAAACATACAGCATTCCCAGCTCGACAGTGGAGAGGAGCGCTAGCAGTTTCCTCCGTAGATGGTTAGGATTACCTTGGAGCTTAAGCAGCGCAGTCTTGTATGGATCATCCAACTACCAATCAGGGGCCTGGTTGAGGAGTTCGTGGTTTCACGGACAAGGGAAACTTACCAGTATAGAAACTCCGGAGATCCCAAAGTGTCAGTCGCGGGAAGTGAGGTCAAGATGGACAGAAGATGGAGTGCAGCTAAGAAACTGGCTATTGCAGAAGGGAACCGGAGGATAAAAGTAATAGTGGGTTCAGTCGCGCAGGGAAGAGCAGGACTGGGACTGATTCCTTCCAACAAATTCGGAAAAATTACCGTGAAGGGGCGTCAACAACTAATACAGGACGAAGTAAGAGCGAGGATGGAGGAAAAGCGGATGGCAAAAATGGCAGGTTATAGCCAGCTGGGTGCGTGAACCAGGTGGGATGGTGTAGATCGGCGGAAAGTGTCGTGGTTAGATCTTTGGAATACCGACTTCAGCCAATCGAGATTCTTGGTTCAGATGGTGTAACGTGGTATTACCAAGCTCGACCAACCTATATGTATGAGGAAAAATAGATTCACCAAAGTGCCCCTTGTGCTCGGGGAGGGGATCACTGCAACACATATTGAGGGGGTGCAGAATTATAAGGTTTTAGAGGCGACAGCGCTCATTATTGCTGAAGCTTTGCCAAGCAATAAATTCATCCCAGAAAGAAGAGCTATCTGCTTCGTTAAAGCAGGTTCAAAGCCAAGTAAGAAGGTTGCAGGATCCCATTCACTGTTATGGTCCGCATCGGATTGGCAGATGCGAGTAGACCTCGGGAAATATTTCAAATTCCCTACACATATATAGTCTTCCAAACTGTCCAGACAATTGTTTATTCGGACGCCACGAAACAGATTATTTTGCTGGAGTTTGTTAACTGTTCCATGGGAGGAGCATATGCAAGAGGCATTTTGCAAGAGCATATCCAAGAGGCATTTAGAGAGAAAGCACAGTAAAGATCAAGGACACTTAGACGAGTGCAGAACTAAAAGATGGCGTACTCATGGCTTCCTGTTCGAGATCGGCTGTAGGGCGTTCGCCGAACAGTCAATGATCCCTTACTAGCTTAGGGATAACTGGACAAAAAAGGCGGGCGATTCAAATGATCCTGGAATCCGTCGAAAAGGCAACCAGGTGGTTGTGAATAAATAGGGCTAATGAGTGTCCCAAAAAACTACTAAAAATACGAACGTTCCTAGTGTAGATGAACAAACGTCGTAAATGCCACCATTAAAATTTTTTAAAAGCTTAAAAGTGTATATAGATTTGTATATATGTATGATATGGTGAGAAGCTTCAGAGAAATGACAGGTTTTAAAACAATTTATTAGAGTTTCATGATGACATTTGTTGCATTCAGTCGTATATTCAATGACTTCATCTTTCTGATTTACTGTTCATTCGAGTAGATGTATTTATTTTATTACAAGAAATATTTTTACACGTAATCTTTCCTTTTCTTGCAATTTTTTTTTCGTAATAAACCATTTGCCGTTTTTTATTTTATTTTATTTATTTATTTTTTGTCGTATAATTTAATTTACTCGTTTTTTCAATCGGTTTCCTTTAAGGATAATTTTTAGAAGTAACATCTTTTAACTAGATATACAGGTTATAATTTTACGTTTTTAATTATTATTCAACGTGTAAATAAATATCTAGAGTAATTTATTTTAAGCAATGTTTAGTTAAATGTTATTTCTCTTAGTTTTTAAACGGAATTTATTAGAGTCTCAATCAATAGCCCAAATTATTCATAACGTATTTTAGGATTTTTTTTTTTTTTTTTTTTTGTAAATAGTCTAAGTCATTTTGGTAAGTGTAGTTAAGAATAAAAAGGAAAGTTTTATTTTATTAATGTATATATATTTATTGATTTGTTTTATCTCCATCGTCACCCCAACAAAATAAATAAATAAAAGAAAAAAACAAAACAAAAACCCTGTCCTGGCTGAATGTAGGAAAATCAGTACAACCAAGCATAACATCGAATAGCCTAATTCAAGACTTGATAAGTTGCTGTTTTTTGGGGGAACTTAAAGCTAGCAGCAAATATACTAATTTTTTTTTTTTTTTTTTATAATACTATTTTTGTTTTTTTTTGTATGAAATGATGCAGGTAAGGAAATCATATTCCAAGAAATAAAAGAAAATTCTACTTATATTCATGGCAATCCGAATGATCATTCGGAAATAGAGCTGTGTGTGTGTGTGTGGGGGGATTGATAGACCTTATTTTTTTTTTTTTTACTATTTTTAGTTTCCAATACTATTTCTTTTTTTCTAATATGAAACGAAGCAAGTAATGAAATCAAATTGAAAGAAAGTAATGAAAATTCTACTTGTTCTAATTGTGTGTGTGTCATGTCAATCCGGATGTGACACTATTTAGCTATGGTAATTGGCTGACTAATTAACCATAGAAATTAAAAACGGGAAATACTTAAGGCGAGAAAGAGCTATATCGAAAGACAGACTGAGCGACCTTTTTTTTTTTTTTAAAAAAAAAAAAATCAAAACAAAAAAACAAAACAAAAAAACAAAACACAAACAGGAAAGATTTTATTTATTTACAAAGAAAAAAAGAATACTTTTCGGAAAAGATAGAAAATCCATAAGAAAAGGCGAGATTGTGATTCTGTCAAAATTAATTAACTTCATGCTAAGGAGATGTCACGCCAAGAGAGACAGAATTCAGAAAGAGAAGCAGGGCCGGCCACACAGGGCGGCCATAAAAAAATTTGGCTTGAAACAAAGCCGCAGTACAGGCAGGGAGATTTGATATTAATTATCTTTCAGGGATATCATTTAATTTTAATTCCTGGTTCCAGCTAAGAGAGCCATCTGGTATATGCAGGAATCTTGGCATGAGAAGAAAAATCATTATTATTGCTTATTCAAACTGTTGACGGCAGACGTAGTTTCTCGAAAATGAGCATTTGGTGATAAGAGAATTTTAAGGCATGAGAAAAATAAAGAATTTGATTCTCAGGTAAGCACGACCACCCAGTTAAAAGTTGACTAGCGGAGAAAACAGGTGTCGGGTTTTGACAGTGATTAATGAGTGTTGTCCCCAAAAGAGAGATGTGATAAGAATTATTTGGCAATCTGGGGTTTGTGAAAAAATGTTTTGGCCGATGGAAAAAGATAAAAAAAAAGGATTTTGTAAACAAAAATTCTGGATGATAATTTTAAGAGGGCCAGCATGGCCACCCACACACTGCCGAGAGATCATTGGTCAAGTGGTAGCAGGGGTGATAGGCGGAGTTGAATGTATGAGATAGGTGGAGAAGTTGTTAACACCAACTGAGGGGATTGGTATGAGATGCCAATGTGAGAGAGGAAGAGTCTAGGATGGTAACTCTCCTCCGACCTTCCCTCACGGACGAGGAAGAAACCCGTAAAGTGGAAAGTGATTAATCTTCCAAAAATGGGAAGTAATTAATTTTCCTGGCCTAAGAACAAAGAGAAGGAACCCAAACCACGTCGGGCCGCGCACCGGGTTTTGGTCAGTATCCATATAAATGAACGTCTCGAGGCAGCTAGAGAGAGTTTGGAGTTTTGGGAGTTTGCAGAGTTTTCGCAGTTGAAGTCAGTTGCGGTTGGAGACTGGCTTCGCAGAAGCTGACCGAGATGGCCACATCCTTCCAACTTAGCCTTCCTACTAAAAGCAAGTTATATTGACAAACGATACCAAAACTCGCATAAGAAACGCAAGTATCACAAATCCATAGAAACGGGCTGGGAGAGACGGATAAAGATAATTTGTTATTTCTCAACATATTCGAACCACTTGACTTTGATTTATAGCCTCTTTTACTTACGCTTGTGCGATATCACCTTTAACCCGGATTCAGCTTGCACTACGGCCAAACACCTGATTGATTTCGTCTCCCTAAGATCAAAGTCAAAACGTGGGTATCATAGACTTGAGATCAAAGTAGTTACTTTGGTAAACAGATGGTGGAGGTGAGCTGTAAACGACAAAGCTGGTATCGAACCGGGAATGACCAGATCGACCAGGACACAGGCTGATGGCAGCGAGAACAACACTGGTGGAAGAAAACTTAGCTTCGCAGGGCAAATGGGAGTTGAGCATGGGCCAACAATGCAGTGTCACATATTGGTGTTGACAAACAGTGGACATAACATAGTGGCGATGCAACGGCGAACACTGGTGAGAATCACATGGACGAGCTTTCTGAAACTCAAATCGTTTGTGCATTAAAATGGTGTGTGTATCGGTGGTGCAAAAACTCTTTTTTTTGTATGTTTTCTATATTTTGGGGGGTTCATTTTTTCTTTACAACAGGATAGGTCGTTTTCTTATATGAAATGAAAAGAAATTGAAAGAAACGAAAGAAAATTCTACGTACATTCAGGGCAATCCAGATGATATTTCGAAAATCCAAATCCTGAAATAGAACGGTATGTCTGTGTGTCTGTCTGTGAGTATGGGGAGTGGTATGTTTAAAACTTTTTTTTTTTTTTTAATACATTTTCTATAAACATTTGGGGTAGTCTGAAAATGAAATGAAGCAGATAATGAAATCAAACTGAAAGAAAGTAATGAAAATTCTACTTACATACATGTCAATCAGGATGATCTTTCGGAAATCCAAATCTTCTGAAATAGAACGGTGTGTCTGTGCGTCCGGTGGGATATCAAAACATTTTTTTTACTATATTTTCTGTTTTCTTTGGGGTTTTTTCTTTATAATAATATATCTTTCTCATATGAAATGAAATAGGTAATGAAATCAAATTGAAAGAAAGTAATGAAAATTCTGACATTCAGGCCAATCCAGATGATCTTTCGGAAATCCAAAACGTCTTCTGAAATAGAACGGTGTGTGTGTGTGTGTGTGTGCGTGTATGTGTGTCCAGTGGGATTGATAAACATTTTTTTTACTATTTTTTCCATTTTCTTTCGTTTTTTTTTTCTTTATAATACTATATCTTTCTTTTTCTCATATGAAATGAAATAGGTAATGAAATGAAATTGAAAGAAAGTAATGAAAATTCTACTTACATTCATGCCAATCCGGATGATCTTTCGGAAATCCAAATCTTCTCCTGAAATACAACGGTGTGTGTGTGTGTGTGTGTGTGTATGTGTGTCCAGTGGGATTGATAAACATTTTTTTTACTATTTTTTCCATTTTCATTTGTTTTTTTTTCTTTATAATACTATATCTTTCTTTTTCTCATATGAAATGAAATAGGTAATGAAATGAAATTGAAAGAAAGTAATGAAAATTCTACTTACATTCATGCCAATCCGGATGATCTTTCGGAAATCCAAATCTTCTCCTGAAATACAACGGTGTGTGTGTGTGTCCAGTGGGATTGATAAACATTTTTTTTACTATTTTTTCCATTTTCATTTGTATTTTTTTCTTTATAATACTATATCTTTCTTTTTCTCATATGAAATGAAATAGGTAATGAAATGAAATTGAAAGAAAGTAATGAAAATTCTACTTACATTCATGCCAATCCGGATGATATTTCGGAAATCCAAATCTTCTGAAATAGAACGGTGTGTGTGTGTGTCCAGTGGGATTGATAGACATTTTTTTTACTATTTTTTCCATTTTCTTTTGTTTTTTTTTCTTTATAATACTATATCTTTCTTTTTCTCATATGAAATGAAATAGGTAATGAAATGAAATTGAAAGAAAGTAATGAAAATTCTACTTACATTCATGCCAATCCGGATGATCTTTCGGAAATCCAAATCTTCTCCTGAAATAGAACGGTGTGTGTGTGTGTGTGTGTGTGTGTGTGCGTGTATGTGTGTCAAGTGGGATTGATAAACATTTTTTTTACTATTTTTTCCATTTTCTTTCGTTTTTTTTTTCTTTATAATACTATATCTTTCTTTTTCTCATATGAAATGAAATAGGTAATGAAATGAAATTGAAAGAAAGTAATGAAAATTCTACTTACATTCATGCCAATCCGGATGATCTTTCGGAAATCCAAATCTTCTCCTGAAATACAACGGTGTGTGTGTGTGTCCAGTGGGATTGATAAACATTTTTTTTACTATTTTTTCCATTTTCTTTTGGGTTTTTTTCTTTATAATACTATATCTTTCTTTTTCTCATATGAAATGAAATAGGTAATGAAATGAAATTGAAAGAAAGTAATGAAAATTCTACTTACATTCATGCCAATCCGGATGATCTTTCGGAAATCCAAATCTTCTCCTGAAATACAACGGTGTGTATGTGTGTGTGTGTGTGTGTGTGTGTGTGTGTGTGTGTGTGTGTGTGTATGTGTGTCAAGTGGGATTGATAAACATTTTTTTTACTATTTTTTCCATTTTCTTTTGGGTTTTTTTCTTTATAATACTATATCTTTCTTTTTCTCATATGAAATGAAATAGGTAATGAAATGAAATTGAAAGAAAGTAATGAAAATTCTACTTACATTCATGCCAATCCGGATGATCTTTCGGAAATCCAAATCTTCTCCTGAAATACAACGGTGTGTATGTGTGTGTGTGTGTGTGCATGTGTATGTGTGTCAAGTGGGATTGATAAACATTTTTTTTACTATATTTTCCATTTTCTTTTGGTTTTTTTTCTTTATAATACTATATCTTTCTTTTTCTCATATGAAATGAAATAGGTAATGAAATGAAATTGAAAGAAAGTAATGAAAATTCTACTTACATTCATGCCAATCCGGATGATCTTTCGGAAATCCAAATCTTCTCCTGAAATACAACGGTGTGTATGTGTGTGTGTGTGTGTGTGTGTGTATGTGTATGTGTGTCAAGTGGGATTGATAAACATTTTTTTTACTATATTTTCCATTTTCTTTTGGTTTTTTTTCTTTATAATACTATATCTTTCTTTTTCTCATATGAAATGAAATAGGTAATGAAATGAAATTGAAAGAAAGTAATGAAAATTCTACTTACATTCATGCCAATCCGGATGATCTTTCGGAAATCCAAATCTTCTCCTGAAATATAACGGTGTGTATGTGTGTGTGTGTGTGTGTGTGTGTATGTGTGTCCAGTGGGATTGATAAACATTTTTTTTACTATATTTTCCATTTTCTTTTGGGTTTTTTTCTTTATAATACTATATCTTTCTTTTTCTCATATGAAATGAAATAGGTAATGAAATGAAATTGAAAGAAAGTAATGAAAATTCTACTTACATTCATGCCAATCCGGATGATCTTTCGGAAATCCAAATCTTCTCCTGAAATACAACGGTGTGTATGTGTGTGTGTGTGTGTATGTGTGTCCAGTGGGATTGATAAACATTTTTTTTACTATATTTTCCATTTTCTTTTGGGTTTTTTTCTTTATAATACTATATCTTTCTTTTTCTCATATGAAATGAAATAGGTAATGAAATGAAATTGAAAGAAAGTAATGAAAATTCTACTTACATTCATGCCAATCCGGATGATCTTTCGGAAATCCAAATCTTCTCCTGAAATACAACGGTGTGTGTGTGTGTGTGTGTATGTGTGTCCAGTGGGATTGATAAACATTTTTTTTACTATTTTTTCCATTTTCTTTTGGGTTTTTTTCTTTATAATACTATATCTTTCTTTTTCTCATATGAAATGAAATAGGTAATGAAATGAAATTGAAAGAAAGTAATGAAAATTCTACTTACATTCATGCCAATCCGGATGATCTTTCGGAAATCCAAATCTTCTCC